>CM062297.1:0-24796 GCA_031216915.1 Pictodentalium vernedei | reverse complement strand
AACATGCAGTGCTTTCCGCCAATGGGACCTCCGGGTTACCCGGAGGTCCATTGGCTGAAACATTGCCTGTGTATGGGCCATAATTCGGTGACCGTTGGGAACGGCGAGCGATCGCACCAGCGCACCATCGCGCACCGCTTTTTCGTATACCGCGAGTAATTAGTCAGGCCCGTCGAAACCGGAGGGGGGGGGGGGGGGGGGGGGGGGGGGGGGGAGGGGGTGGCTGCAGCCCCCCCAATAATTTGCTCATATTTCGTCGTTGGTTTATCCATGATGGGAGCAACCGATGTAATCTGAATAAAATTGGACATTACATTATTGAACTCAGATATAACAGTGGCGTAGGAACCGTGTGTGTGTGGGGGGGGGGGGGGGGGGGTTAAGGGAGATATTTCCCCCACACCCACAAATTTGTCAAAAGTAGGCTTTACTGGGCTGGGTTGGTGGTTTGTCCACACGGGATGCCCACTGGTTACCACATTCCGACATTACTGTTAATGATTACTGGACTGAGTGGGTTCCATGTGGGCTTTCTTCCACCAATAAAACTGACAGTCATGTTTTCGCCTAATTGTGGAAAGCGATGTTAAACCCCAACCAACCACAGGGGTAAATTCATTGCATGTTCACTATTCCTGTCATTCTGCTCGGAAATCACGCTGAATTGATCAGAGAGCTGACGTATTTCCTTATTGACGATGTATTTTTCTCAGAATCACTCAGAATGCATATTTGTACATCTTAAAGAAATTTTCCCGGGGGAGGCCCCCCGGACACCCACCAACGAGACGGGGAGGTACCCCCTCTCGTGCTCTACCCCCCACTCGCCTTTTTCGCGGTTCGGATGACGCTCGCGTCATAGGAATATACGATTTATTTGCTCAGAAATCAACCAGAATGCATGTTTTTACATCTTAATTCGAAAATTTTCCCGGGGGGATGCTCCCGGACCCCCCACCAACGAGACGGAGGATATCTCCTCTCGTGTTCACCCCCACTCACCGCTCGGATGACGCGTCGCGTCATGGGAATATAGATCCTACCCCTCCCCCCCCCCAATAAAATTAGCTTACTACGCCCCTGGATTAGAATTGCGAACGTATCACTGAATGTATAACATGCACCTGCATATGTTGATTTGCAAACGTTTTGAGCATTTCCTTTGGCAGCTCAGAAGACCACGACAACCGTTGGCGTAATGATAAAACTAATGAATCCACCCTAAGGCCTGACTGTTTTTTAGCATGACGGAATACGGCCACGGCCTGCAGGTGAGCCCGGTGTGAGAACCGTCCCCAAATGTTATGGGGTTCTATTGGGATTTTTTGAAACATTTTGTTAAAAAACAACTTTTGCCTTTTAAAAAAATCAAGAGGTTTTTGCTTCAAAAGCTACCAGAATGCTTCCTTTGATTGCCCTTTTTCAAAAAAATTTCTGGGGGGAGTAACCCCCCCCCCCCCCCAAAAAAGCTCGTGCCTTCAGCACTCGCGCCAGATGCCTTCAGCATCTGGATACCCCATACCCATTTAGTATCAGCCAGTTCACCCAAATTAGCAATATCAGCCCCCCCAATATAAATTTCGTTCCGACGGGCCTGTTAGTCGCGCACGTTTATCTTCCGGTCGTGTTCAAAGCCTTCGTCGGAGAAGTGCAAAGTACAGAAGAACCTGTCATGAGCAGGGGTCCAGCCGAGTGGGCGACTTGGGCAAAGAAGTCGCCTTGTCAGTCCTCAAGTCGCCTTGGCTTACATTGGGGGCGAAATCAAGTCGCCCTCCCAAACTACCTTGGAGACATGGCAGTTTACCTGTATTTTTCTTATGTTTTTATTTTTTTAAAAAAACACACGCTTCCGCAAAAAACAGTAAACACGGTTGCTGTTAAAAGTCCGTCACACGGCTATGAAAATAGCCTAAACTAGCCCAATTTTATATTTCTGAAAAGAATTGCAATGGCGTAGTCGTTCGAACAATTCGCCCCAATCTGATAGCCACCAGCACCAAAATGGCTATTTAAAAACAAAGTACCAGACAAACAACGAATCACACAAGACATGCATCGAGGTTAATTAGAATTTATTAAAGATAACCATCGTTTCAAAACAAAAATGAAAGTGTCAATGACACTGTAGCTCAACTTGTCAAGACAAAGACATGTACATGTATAGTATGTGACACAGCAATGACAAACATCTAGGTAATGACCTGATAACAAAGGTACATATAAAGTATTGTAACGGTCTGTACATAAATACTGACCGTTGCCTGTAACAAATGTATAGGTAAAGTATTGTAAAGGTGGGTGACAGTCAGATGCTGAACTAGAAAAAATCTTGGAGTCCCAGAGTGGGTCTGACTGAACCCCAAAATATTTGTTCTCATAGCACAGTGATAACAAAGGCACCCCAAAACACACTCGTTACCTGTCCCAAGGTGATGAAAACAAAAGTACTCAATAAGTTTTGTGAAGATCAGTTCATAAATACGAGCTGTATAGAACTTGTGACAAAAAACTGATTGGACCTAATTTCGGTACAAAATGGCCACTGGCAGCCATCTTGAATTTTGGACCGTACCCAGAAACACTCATTCTCATCCCAAGGAGATAACAAAGGTACCCAAGAAGTTTTGTGAAGATCGGTTCATAAATACAGCCTCTACCCTGAGCCTATTGACATGTGTGCTTACATTGTGTAAGTAGCACTGAATAAATCAAAGTTCATCTAATTTGCATAATTTCTGCACGAAAAAAAACACCTTACAATATGTGATGTATTCCATGTTACTAAATATTCATACAAAAATTTATTACAATCAGAACTTTCATACAGAAGTTCTCTACAAAAGACTGATTGCACTAATTTTGGTACAAAATGGCTGCTGGTGGCCATCTTGAATTTCGGACCACACCCAAAAACACTCGCTCTCATCCCACGGTGATAACAAAGGTACCCAAGAAGTTTCGTAAAGATTGGTTCATAAATATGGCCTCTAGTCTGAGCTGTATAGAAGTTGTGTACAAAAAACTGATTAGACCTAATTTCGGTACAAAATGGCCACTGGCAGCCATCTTGAATTTTAGACCGCACCCAGAAACACTCGTTCTTGTTCCAAGGTGATAACAAAGGTACCCAAGACATTTCGTGAAGATCAGTTCATAAATACAGACTCTAGTCTGAGCCGTATTGACATGTGTACTTACTGTGTGTAAGTCGCACTGAAAAAATCAAAGTTCATCTAATTTGCATAATTTCTGCACGAGAAAAAAACCCGTATTATATGTGATGCATCCCATGGTACTAAACATTCACACACAAAAATTATTCAAATCAGGGCTTTCATATGGAAGTTCTGTGCAAAAATCTGATTGCACCTAATTTTGTACAAAATGGCTGCCATCGGCCATCTTGAATTTCGGACCGGACCCAAAAACACTCGTTCTCGTCCCACGGTGATACCAAAGGGACCCAAGAAGTTTCGTAAAGATCGGTTCATAAATACGGCCTCTAGCCCGAGCCGTATTGGCATTTGCACTTACCGTGCTGAAAGCAACCCCAAAAAACATCAAAATTAGTCTAATTTGCACAATTTACGTACGAGAAAAAAACCCGTATTATATGTGATGTATCCCATGGTACTAAACATTCATACAAAAAATTATTCAAATCAGAGCTTTCATATGGAAGTTCTGTACAAAAAACAGATTTCTGCATCGTCTGTACAAAATGGCAGCTGGCAGCCATCTTGAATTTCGGACCGCACCCAAAAACACTCGTTCTCGTCCCACGGTCATAACAAAGGTACCCAAGAAGTTTCGTAAAGATCGGTTCATAAATACGGCCTCTAGCCCGAGCCATAGCAGCTTGGCACTTACAGCTCTGAAAGTAACACTAAATAAATCAAAGTCAGTTTAATTTGCATAATTTACGCACGAGAAAAAAACCTGTATTATATGTGATGTATCCCATGGTACTAAACATTTATACAAAACTTTATTGAAATCAGAACTTTCATACAAAGTTCTGTACAAAAAACTGATTTTTGCATCATCGGTACAAAATGGCCACTGGCAGCCATCTTGAATTTCGGACCACACCTAAAAACACTCGTTCCCGTCCCAGGGTCATAACAAAGGTACACAAGAAGTTTCGTAAAGATCGGTTCATAAATACGACCTCTAGCCCGAGCCATAGCCAATTGTTGACGTACGGACAGATGGACAGATGGACAGACGGCCAGACAGACGGACGGACAGACGGGCCATGACAATAGCTCAAATTTGACTTCGTCAAAGTTGAGCTAAAAATGTATTGGAGACAGTTCGTCCATATAGTTCGTCCATATCGAAATTGCTTGCGGTTACGCTCTGTTCCACTGAAAAATTGGCTGCATTGAAATTCGCCCCGCAATATGCATTGAATGTTTTTCTTTGAAAACTTGTGAAGTTTGTTGGAAGGGGGTTAAATGTAATAAGGCTACAATAGAAATCACAGGTATTTGGATGGATAAGAATGGCAGACCATCAAAGCACCAATCGCACGTGTCAGTGAAAGATGGTTGGCAGAAATTGTCAGTTTTCTGAACAGTGTATTATTAGTTTACCCAGCGCAGCCGGGAAGGGAGACAACTGAAATGTTTTGTCATTTACCAAAGAAATTAATTAACTCAAATTGTTAATAACGCTTAATTTACGAAGGATATCGAAAACTTTTGTAACTACGCTTTTCAACTCAGTTAGGGTATTCAGAAACCATGAATGACCCAGCTTCTTATATGAACTTGAAATTTATTTTAAACACTTTAAATATTTTTTTTAAAAAGAATATACCTTCTGTTACAGAGAAGAACACTCTCACCATGGGTCATACTAAATTTCAAATCCACATCGTTGAGGCAAATACAAAATCAACTGCACGGTAACCTTAGTCATCACTGTTAGGCAAAGAGTTAGGGGGTATTCAGAAACCATGAACGACACAGTTTTTTGTAGGGTGGGGTGGGGGATTTTAACCTACATTCTGTTATGTAACCATCTTGACTTAGTTTTGTGTGTGTTTGTATAAACTTTTATTTATTTTTTTCTCCACAATTGTGTCCTCTATGTTCATTTATTTTGTCACGATGTCATATACGTTTTATGGTTTTTTTTTTCTGATTTCTCCTTCATGTCCACTGACTTCTCCCTCCTGGGTCCTGACTTCTCCCTAAAGTCTCTGAAGGGAGAAGTCACTTCTCCCTAAAATCAGCTGCCAGGCTGATCCCTGGTCATGAGCGACCACCCTTGGGACTTGCCAAAAATGGTCGTTAAAGACAGGTGGTCGCTGACGACAGGTTTGCTGAGAAGGGGTGCATTTCGAGTTTCGCTTTCACGATGCTTGAAGAGAGAAACGAAATGCGCCGATACTGGCGATAGCATACTTTAACCCCTCCACACAATCACATCTAAAAAAGAATTACCGAATGTGAAGACGTTTCGGCCCAATTTCTAAGACGTTTTGGCCTCTTAGGGCCGAAACGTCTCAAGGCCGAAACGTCATAAAACCAATTATTTTGGAAATCGTGCGTTATTAGGCCTACTGATTTCTCAACAGCAATCACCACCAATCCTCGTTATTCCACCTGGGGGCGAATTGGCCCGAGGCATTATTTTAAAAATCACTCTCCTAAAATTTTTCACTCTCGTAAAATCTAAAAGTGGAGAGTGAATTTCCACTCTCCTGCTCTCCCGCTCCCAACGGTCACTGCCATATGTACAGAATATGATAGCTTTAATTGGGCCATAATGCGCACATTAACGTGCTATTTGTGTGCATTTCATGACAGGACTTCTAGTTTTAACTGTAAGCTATGTTTTGGAGATAAAAATTGAAAACATAATAAAATTTGAATGGAGACTTTTGTATATAGCGCTAGCCGGGGTTTTTCCTGTTATGTTGGGTAAAGAGTTAATATGCTGTAAATCATCAACGGTATGGCAATTATTCAGCTACATGTACCTATTGGGGTAAGTGATTAATCGGTTAACCAAGGTTAATACATGTGATTAATCGATCAAGAAAATCCTTTACCCGTTTCAGCTCTACATACAATATCTACATGTAAAACACTATATTTCAAAACTGTTATTTTCGTTATCTCTCCTACACAACAGAAAAATATTACATTTACGGCATGGCATATCTAGAGTTGAAATTGTAAACCAATTAATCGAGTAACCAATGACTAATGTCTTGATCAAACATTGTCATACTGACAGAGTAAAACATACAAGTTATGTGTTGAGAATGGTTGACATACTTGTTCACTTGCGTGATCATTATACTGTGTCAGTTGCAGGAAATGGCCATTCTTAACCCGTTAACCAATGTGGGTAGCAAATGATACTTCAAAAAAAAAAAATTAAATTGAATTACTAAAAATGTTCAATTTTTGTCTCTAAAACATAGCCTTAAGCCATCTCATTGGAACGAGCTCAATGAGCTTGTTCAAATGCTGGCCATGAGCTATGTTTTGGAGACAAAAATTTAAAACATAAAATTTGAATGCAGATTTCTACATAGAGCATTGACCAGTTTTGTCTGTTACGTTGGGTAAAGGGTTAATGCTGTGAATCATCAACAGTACGGCAATTATTCAGCTACCTATTAAGGCAAGTGATAAATCAGTTAACCTAGGTTAATCCTTGTGATTATTTGATCAAGAAAACCCTTTAATCATTTCAGCTCTATTGTTAACCCTTTATCCAAAGCAGACGATATCAAACTTTATTTTTTTAAATATCAATTTTGAAAAATTTTGAAAAATGTCAACAAAACCATATCATGTGACCCCTCATTGGAACGAGTTCGACAAACTTGTTCCAAAGAAGGGTCACATGATATGGTTTTGTTGACATTTTTAAATAGTATTTTTTCAGTTGCTGAATTTGCGTAATACAAGGGGGGACGTGGCCGATTCGTTGGGTAAGGGTTAAAGGGTTTTCTTGATCGATTAATGACAAGGAATAACCTAAGGCTAAACCAATTAAAAAGGCTAAACCAATTAATAAGGCTAAACCAATTAAAACGGCTAAACCAATTAATCTTTTGCTTCACAGGCAGTGGCCTATACCTGGGTATTCGGGGGCGCGGTGGCTCAGTTGGTAGAGGTGCAGGCTGCAAGCCGAGAGGTCCTCGGTTCGAATCCCACCTGCGGCTACCGCGTTGTGTCCTTGGGCAAGACACTTCACCCCGATTGCCTACATGGGGGCACGATGACGCTGTGTACTGAGGCGTACTGCACGTCGATGGTGCGCATGTCTTCAACCAATCTAACCCTGCCTGTGCTGCGGTGCAGAGTTCAGAGTTACGATGTTGGAGAGCTGACAGCTGCTCGTCGTTGCTCGGTGGTTCTCTCCGGGTACTCCGGCTTCCTCCACCCGTAAAACTGTCACGGTCACGATTAGCCATTGTGCATAAATATGTGACCTTAAACACCAATAAATAATAATAATAATAATATCTGGGTATTCATTTTTTTGGCCCACATTTGTCATATTTTATTCATTAAAAAATGTGACAATTCACAAATTCATCACTGGGGCAGTGCCATTTATGAACAGTCAAGCTGAGGAAAGGTCGCTTGCAGAAACTATCTCACAATTGGATATTAGGCATCGGTGGCCATTCCATCAGGAATAAAACAATAAAAATCGCCCTCCCTCATTCATTTGAAAAAATGCCCGAGAATCAATTATCAACTGTGTTTGGCCTAATGAACACAAAATTACATAAGTGATAATCACTAAATCAGACTATTTTATTTCTCTCACACATCACTACAATAATAAAACATCTTGTTAGACCAGGTAGGACTGGAAAATGGATCTTGTTGAGATGCACTAGGATTTCAGGTTTGAGCAAACTACATGTATGTTATATATACACGGCTTAAAATTACACGCGAATCCGCGAATCGATTCTTGTAATGATTCTGGCAAACTACACTGGTGCGAATCCAAGTGGATTCGCGTCAATTTACTGCTTGGATTCACTTTATGTATGCTGTCGTTGATTCATGATGAAGTTCTGACCTGGGTTATCATAAAATATATAATTATGAAAAACTGTCTATTCACATTTCTTGAGTTTGGTATCAAATCAAGTCATGGCTGCTGTAGCAGCCATGACTTGATTTGATACCAAACTCAAGAAAATGTGAAGCATGTGGTAAATCACGGGTGGGAATTTTGACAACTTATTTCGTGATCTCACCAGCAACATTCAGCTAGTTTTTGCAGAATTTCATATCATTATTTATTTATTTATTTAAGGGTGTTTAAGGTCACATATTTATGCACAATGGCTAATCATGACCGCAACATGGATATAAAGTCAAGGGTTGTCAATCATTTATACCCCACCATGTTGCACATTTTAGAGGATTTCCACCTCAATCATTGGCTTTACTTCCCGGGTTCCCACGGGGGATTTCATATCATGGTTTAAATGGATTCGCGTGAAAATATGTCGCGAGAATCATGTTAGATTCGCGTGATGCCAGACAAATTTTAAGCCCTGATATACATGTACATGATGATTCCAGTAACCCCAAAAGATCAGTGGCATTAAACAATTTATCAGATATCACAGATCTATTGATGTCATGGTAGATGATGTTGTTAAATCTGCCCTGGAAACTCGCTCTTTACATGTATTTATTTAGTCAAGGGACATTAGAGAGAGGGTATTTTGAGGCACGAGAATCCAATAGGGTCATAAAAACCTGTCATGTTTTATAATTTTCCTTGATAGGACCCATGTCACCAGCTGCATGTTTTGGGGTTTTGATGGAAGCATATGTGATTATGTCCAACCATCTTGTTCTCGATACATGTGTTTCCCTCAAAACCAAACAACATGAGGACGGTGATGATGTACTTCCCTCAAAACTAAATAACATGAGTACCCACCGGTACATGATCTGTTAATTTCATTGATAGAAACTTTATATGTATGAATGAGGGAAGTATATGAACTGATATGATGATATCCTCCTGTCATGGACCACAAGATAATCTACTCAGGAGATCAAAGAACCCCACTTATAAAATGATGGGTTTTCATGCTTTTACTGAACTAGTAATAATTTTCATTGGCAAAGTGACCATTCAATTAACAGGGTTCCACTACTTCCACTGTACTAGTACAGTGTATGTAAACTTTCAAGAACATGTACCAACATCAACGAAAGTGTACTGCAAGTCCTAGCACTTTTAGTTGAACATGATAATTTATCAGATGAACATTTGTTGGTTCTTGGTCTTTATAAAATAAACAAGTGGACATCCACCCTTGGAGAGGATCAGTACTAAGATAACCATTGTGTGTTTACTGTATAATTTGTGTTGAACCTGGTGATGTATCACCAAATGAATTTTGTTTTTACCTGGGTTAACCCTCACATAACTGATCCAGTGAATAAAATTATAAGTAGGCGGTAATCCTGTGTTAATCCACCCCAAAAGTGACAAATAGCCAATACCCTATGAAAGTGTACCTATTGTTAATATATAACAAATCATTCTTCTTCTCAAAACAAATTACAAATGTTAAACAATTTTAAGAAAATGTTCAGTTGTAGGAGATTTATTTTGGACTTTGATGATGGTGGTAACAGTTATAAGACAGTTATTTTGGACTTTGATGACGGTAGTAACAGTTACAAGACAGAGTTATTTTGGACTTTGATGATAGTGGTAACAGTTATAAGACAGAGTTATTTTGGACTTTGATGATGGTGGTAACAGTTGTAAGACAGAGTTATTTTGGACTTTGATGATGGTGGTAACAGTTATAAGACAGAGTTATTTTGGACTTTGATGATGGTGGTAACTATTTAGTTCAACAAGATTACTCTTAGGTAAGAAATTATTCTGTTGTCAGCTACAGTAACTAGTGAGTGGATTACAATTAAAACACTAATGGAGTGGAGTTTCCCCCAGCACCAAACTCTAGTGTTCAACCGATGATTGGAATTGACCACTGCAATCCACCGACTGTGGGCAATCAGTTATACATGTATGAGACAGAGTAACAAAGGAACAAACTTGCTCCAAAACAGGTAAACATTGTCACACTGACTCATCCTATCAGTTATATGAGACAGAGTCAAGTATACAAGTTACATGATGACATACTTATACTTGTTCACTTGCATGATCATTATACTGCATCAGTAGCTGGAAATGGTCATTCTCAACCCTTTATCCAATATGGGTAGAAGACGATACTTGCAAAAATTAATTTTGGAATTATTAAAAGTTTTCAATTTTTATTTCAAAAACATAGCTTATGAGCTCGTTCCAAAAGCCATGTTTTTGAGACAAAAATTGAAAACAAAAAATTCTGTATTTTGAGCTGGCTGGATTACATTGGAAAAGGGTTCATGCTGTAAATAATCAATGCCACAGTATGGCAGTTATTCAGCTGCCTATTGGGGTAAGTTATTAATCGAGGTTAATCTATGTGATTAATCGATCAAGAAAACCCTTTAACCATTTCAGCTGTATTTCTCTAGATGCCTCTTTATGGGAGATAAACAAGATAAACGGCATGTAAAGCTTACAATTGACCGTACTTGCAGCAATCGCCAGTTGATACCAGAAAAAGTTACGGTCGCACACCCTTCACTCAGTCGAAGTAAAATGACCAGTTGCATGCACTTGGGTGGTAAACGTGGCTCTGAGAGCCAGGTATACTGCCCAAGTGTGCACGTGTGGTTATTTTACTGCGACCTGAGTCAACAACGTTTAACACCTTGAAACATGTTCAGTTTAATGCAGTTCTTTCAAGCAAATAACTACTCAATTCAGTACGAGGGGGCTTGAGTCTTGAATTATTCCATATGTATTAAGGATACTTTTGAGACACAAGCCCTCTCGTACTCAATTGAGTACTGAGCAGTTCTTTGTTTCATATTTTCAATTTGGACTTGAACTTTGAATTATGGAAGCTACATCTACCCATAACCGCCTCCAGTTCTATGAGTGACCCGAGTCTAAGCTCCAGTGAAAGTATCACCACCATTATCGATTCGCAAAACAGACAAGCTAAAAGACAGAGGCAGTGAGGCACAATATGGATAATGCCACTCCAACCATCAATGATGCCAACAAACCAGCTTACCGCAAAATCCACAATCTCAGTCTGAAAGTTCTCAAAATGGAACTTCAGATTTTGATTATACAAAACTTTAAAGTGTGCAGAACATAATCTAGCACCTACTGGCCTACAGGCAAGTATACCTAG
The DNA here is from genome assembly GCA_031216915.1 of Pictodentalium vernedei. Classification (NCBI taxonomy): domain Eukaryota; kingdom Metazoa; phylum Mollusca; class Scaphopoda; order Dentaliida; family Dentaliidae; genus Pictodentalium; species Pictodentalium vernedei. Next base: position 13,512 of record CM062297.1, on the reverse strand, counting down.
AGCCCGCAGCCCACGCTCGGACATTTCTAAGGCCCGCCTACAAGATGTACTAATCCAAGAGAGAGGGCAAATCATTCAGATCATGCTTGATCAATATTAAACACAAGCGTGGCTATTCACTTCAACCAAAACAATCATCAGTTAGTGGACTTAAATTAATGCATTATACAAGTTATTTACTCCAACCCCGAACATCCCAATACGGTCGCCCATCGTCGGAGAATAGAAATCAAATGGATCTTCACCCTGAGAACACTAACCATTAGGACTGAACTGAAAGGACTTTTAGTGTGTTGGTTATGTAGTTCTATCAAGCCTTGACTTGTCAAGTAGTGCACAGTATTACTATCGAAATCGGCATCGGAATCTGCCAAATGTGAGCTCAAATAACCGTTAATCAGCCAGCGGTCATTTTTAGTAATCAGTTGAACACTACTAAACTCTCAAATTCAGTGATGTAGTGTGAGAAGCACAATGTTTCAGTCAGTGGACCACTGGTTTCAATCTTGAGGTCCAATCACTCAAACATTTTACGTTCTTTTTTATCTTTCCCCTGCAAAATCCCTCGATTTATTAACTGGAGTTTGTTTGAGTGGAAACTCCACTTCATTGGTGTTTTAACAGAAATCCACTCTCCCTATCATTCCAAATGTTTGCTTACAAGTATAATATACATTAGACAAACTCACAATAAATATATGAATGACGTAACTTTATTAAAATATGTTTAATGTGTTTTTAACACTGACTACTATTAAATTAATTTATAAAAGAAGGTGATACCATAAACTGAAAAACAAAATATTTGGTGATTGACATAAATTATATATATACTGTTGAGAGAGAGGAATTTACTATAAAACACTTGTGAAGTGGAGTACTGTATTTAACATACCACTTAATATTTTGGTGGAAACTCCACCCAACAGGTGTTTTTCTCAGTGAATCTCTCTTTCAGTAGATTGTGGAGAACATGTGTGTTGAATTGATTCTAATTCTTAACCAAATTGTTTTCATGATGAGACCTGTGTATCTATAATAAACTAAAGGGCTGCCACATCCACGGGGCAGCTGATCCCCCCGAAAAAAGTGTGGTCATCACAAGATTTTATAAGTTGGAAAGGGGCATAACTCTGGTAAAATTAATCAGGACAAACCCATTTTCGAACTTGACTCGTATTTTGATATGTTTGCACCACATATCAAGTTTGGTTACAATCAAACTACCTTGAGGGAAGTTACCATCCGGAAACCAAAAATCATAAGATTTTCTAAATTAAAAAGGGGCATAACTCTGGTAATATTAATCAGGATGAACCCGGATTCGAACTTGACCTGTATTTTTATATGTTTAAGCCACATATCAAGTTTGGTTACAATCAAACTATTTCAAGGGAAGTTATCATCTGGAAATGAAATGTAAACGGATGGACGGACGGACGGACGGATGGACAGACGGACGGACAAAAAAAAACGCGTGACGACTATATCCCCCGAAATTTTTTTTCGGGGGGATAAAAATTATATAACTTTCTGCAAGTTATTCTATCATTGACTGATAAACTTTTTATTTTTCATTGCTTTTTCATCACTCCTTTTACTGCATATTAAATATATGTGCAATAAATTAAAACCAAGAGGCCCCAGAGTGCCTGAGGCATGTATCTACATGATTGTATGGCTAGTTAGCACTAGAGATGGGGGCAATATACCGTAAAACTAAACTGATGACATGGGGATACTGAAAAAACGAATCACACCAATCACTGAATACTGAAACCATATTCAGCAGCTACATGATTGTATGTATGGCTAGTAAGCATAAAACTGAACTGATGACATGGGGATACTGAAAAACCGAACCACACCAATCACTGAATACTGAAACCATACTCAGCATCTACACGATTGTGTGTATGGCTTGTTAGCACTAGAGATGGGCAATATATCATTAGACCAAACCGATACCATAGGGATACTGAAAATGAAAGTGTCAATGACACTGTAGCTCAACTTGTCAAGACAAAGACATGTACATGTATAGTATGTGACACAGCAATGACAAACATCTAGGTAATGACCTGATAACAAAGGTACATATAAAGTATTGTAACGGTCTGTACATGAATACTGACTGTTGCCTGTAACAAATGTATAGGTAAAGTACTGTAAAGGTGGGTGACAGTCAGATGCTGAACTAGAAAAAATCTTTGAGTCCCAGAGTGGGTCTGACTGAACCCCAAAATATTTGTTCTCATAGCACAGTGATAACAAAGGCACCCCAAAACACACTCGTTCCTGTCCCAAGGTGAAAACAAAAGTACTCAAGACGTTTTGTGAAGATCAGTTCATAAATACGAGCTGTATAGAACTTGTGACAAAAAACTGATTGGACCTAATTTCGGTACAAAATGGACACTGGCAGCCATCTTGAATTTTGGACCGTACCCAGAAACACTCATTCTCATCCCAAGGAGATAACAAAGGTACCCAAGAAGTTTTGTGAAGATCGGTTCATAAATACAGCCTCTACCCTGAGCCGTATTGACATGTGTGCTTACATTGTGTAAGTAGCACTGAATAAATCAAAGTTCATCTAATTTGCATAATTTAGGCACGAAAAAAAACCCCTTACAATATGTGATGTATTCCATGTTACTAAACATTCATACAAAAATTTATTCAAATCAGAACTTTCATACAGAAGTTCTATACAAAAGACTGATTGCACTAATTTTGGTACAAAATGGCTGCTGGTGGCCATCTTGAATTTCGGACCACACCCAAAAACACTCGCTCTCATCCCACGGTGATAACAAAGGTACCCAAGAAGTTTCGTAAAGATTGGTTCATAAATATGGCCTCTAGTCTGAGCTGTATAGAAGATGTGTACAAAAAACTGATTAGACCTAATTTCGGTACAAAATGGCCACTGGCAGCCATCTTGAATTTTAGACCGCACCCAGAAACACTCGTTCTCGTCCCAAGGTGATAACAAAGGTACCCAAGACATTTCGTGAAGATCAGTTCATAAATACAGACTCTAGTCTGAGCCGTATTGACATGTGTACTTACTGTGTGTAAGTCGCACTGAAAAAATCAAAGTTCATCTAATTTGCATAATTTCTGCATGAGAAAAAAACCCGTATTATATGTGATGCATCCCATGGTACTAAACATTCACACAAAATAATTATTCAAATCAGGGCTTTCATATGGAAGTTCTGTGCAAAAATCTGATTGCACCTAATTTTGTACAAAATGGCTGCCATCGGCCATCTTGAATTTCGGACCGGACCCAAAAACACTCGTTCTCGTCCCACGGTGATACCAAAGGTACCCAAGAAGTTTCGTAAAGATCGGTTCATAAATACGGCCTCTAGCCCGAGCCGTATTGGCATTTGCACTTACAGTGCTGAAAGTAACCCCAAAAAACATCAAAATTAGTCTAATTTGCACAATTTACGTACGAGAAAAAAAACCCGTATTATATGTGATGTATCCCATGGTACTAAACATTCATACAAAAAATTATTCAAATCAGAGCTTTCATATGGAAGTTCTGTACAAAAAACAGATTTCTGCATCGTCGGTACAAAATGGCGGCTGGCAGCCATCTTGAATTTCGGACCGCACCCCAAAACACTCGTTCTCGTCCCATGGTCATAACAAAGGTACCCAAGAAGTTTCGTAAAGATCGGTTCATAAATACGGCCTCTAGCCCGAGCCATAGCAGCTTGGCACTTACAGCTCTGAAAGTAACACTAAATAAATCAAAGTCAGTCTAATTTGCATAATTTACGCACGAGAAAAAAACCCGTATTATATGTGATGTATCCCATGGTACTAAACATTTATACAAAACTTTATTCAAATCAGAACTTTCATACAGAAGTTCTGTACAAAAAACTGATTTTTGCATCATTGGTACAAAATGGCCACTGGCAGCCATCTTGAATTTCGGACCACACCTAAAAACACTCGTTCCCGTCCCAGGGTCATAACAAAGGTACACAAGAAGTTTCGTAAAGATCGGTTCATAAATACGACCTCTAGCCCGAGCCATAGCCAATTGTTGACGTACGGACAGACGGACAGACGGACAGACGGACGGACGGACGGACGGACGACGGGCCATGACAATAGCTCAAATTTGACTTCGTCAAAGTTGAGCTAAAAATAAACTGAACCAATCATTGTATAATGAAACCATCTCTCATTTCAATCTTTCCCTACATTTCCTCTTTATAAAGGTATTGTTGGGACTTTATAGCAACTGAATTGTTCATTTTCACATCAGAAAGAAGTGACAGATTTTCTTTTCAGTTTTGTTAACCTTTAAGGGCTGGATAATGTCCTGAATTCACACTAGTAGTATACAACCTGTACATGTACATATCTAGTTGTTTAGAAGTGATTTCTAGTCAAGTCTTGGCTGTCTGTGATGGACTGAAGGTATCCTAGACTTAATTAGAAATCACTGTCTGGGTGATTTCTACATGTATGTTGTCAACAGGACCGATTAATGATGGTACAATGTATGTTAAGGATACATGCCATGACCACTGGTGGTGCCATCTGTGGAACTGTAGTAGATTGAGAGAAAAACAACTTATTCTGTATTTTCATGGTGTACCGTGTTCAGTTAAAACTAGAAGTCCTATCACGAACTGTGCGCTTATCTATGCTTAATTGCGCGTAGGAATTGCACGCAATTGCCATATCGAATGGCACCCAAAGCATGGCAGGTTCTCCTTGTTACCCATAGCAAACACAAGCAATGTTCCTGCCAATGGACCTCCAGGTTACCCAGAGGTCCATTGGCTGAAACTTTGCTTGTGCATAGCCCGTATGTGCAGAATTTGATAGGCTTACCATCGTCATGACGCGTAGATTGACGCGCAAATCGACGTGCTATTTGTGCGCATTTCAGGACAGGACTTCTGGTTTTAACTGTACATGTAAATCCCCCTTTAGTACTATCAGAAACCTCAGACAAGTCAGATACTGAAATCCAAACAAAGTCGTTATTTCCGACTCGTTAAGAGCATTGTTTTTCCCTCTAAAAATAACAAAGCCGATACAGAATTCAAAATTTCAATACCACCCTTCTCCAGTTATATGTTGTACTGTACAGGAAGGAAGCTGTGTAAAGTGTATTCATTTATATGTCTGTTTTCCATACTGGTAATAGATTTTCAATATTTCACTAATGCAGCAGTGCTATAAAAGGGACATTTTTTCAGAACCTGGAATCTCAAATATTTGCAATGCACATTCCTTCAAAACATATACGAACATGTACATTGCACATGTAGCTAATGGCACACATTCTAATGAGGGGTCATAAGCTCTATGTATAAGCTATTTGTAAATGTTGGAACCAAAAAATTAAATTAAAAAACTTAAATTAATTTTTTTATTCATGAATTTTCAAATGTTGGTGGCTGTTTATGTCAGGTACATGTACATAAATTACTGTAGAAAGTTATACAATTGTTTGAATTTTTTAAAATTTATCTGAAACTTGATAGTTCGGTATTTATTGGAATACATCCTGTGTACAGTACGTGGAGAGTGGATTGTAACTAAATCACCCGCGGAGTGGAGTTATCACCCAAGCTATAACTTTAAAATTTTTGTACATATCAACAAAAACACAAGCAATGTTTCAGCCAATGGACCTCCGGATGCCCAGAGGTCCATTGGCTGAAACTTTGCTTGTGCTGGTTTGGCTTTGCAACAAATTTGCAATTATTGCTTGGGTGGAATCTCCACTCTGCAGGTGATTTAGTGATAATACACTCTCCACATACTGTATATTCAGTCCATGTGAAGTGTATTATCACTAAATCACCCACAGAGTGGATATTCCACACAAGCAATAATTGCAGATTCATTGCAAAGCATAACAAGGACAAGCCAAGTTGTAGCCAATGGGCCCCCGAGGTCCATTGTCTGAAACATTGCTGGTCTTTTTTGTCCATATGTGCAGAATTTGAAAGTGTTACTTAAGCTGATAAGTGATAACTCCACTCTGCAGGTGATTTGGTTGCAATCCACCATACACATACTATATGTCTGTTTATTGCAAGTCTTCTGTACTGTAGGGCACTTTCACGGAAACATGGTGTTATACATGTACATTTTATGTGTTTTGAAATTCAACTCCATGAGTGCTTCATCTGACTGAAAGTACTACATTGTACATGTACAGTTAAAACTAGAAGTCCTGTCACGTACTATGCGCTTATCTAGGCTTAATTGCTCGTAGGAATTGCACGCAATTGCCACATCGAATGGCATCCAAAGCATGGCAGGTTCGCCTGGTTACTCATAGAAACGCAGGCAATGTTTCTGCCAATGGACCTTCAGGTCACCTGGGCTGAAACATTGCTTGTGCACAGGCCATATGTACAGAATTTGATATCTTTAGTATGGTCATGACGCATAGAATAACGTGCAGATCGACATGCTATTTGTGCGCATTTCGTGACAGGACTTCTAGTTTTAACTGTAGTAAAAATGAGCTATTACAGTTAAAACTAGAAGTCGTGTCATGACATGCGCACAAATAGCACATTGATCTGCGTGTTGTTCTACACATTATGACCACAGTAAGGCTATCAAATTCTGTACATATGACCTGTGCACAAGCAATGTTTCAACCAATCGACCTCCGGGTAACCCGGAGGTCCATTGGCAGAAACATTGCCTGTATTTGCTATGAGTAATCAGGATAACCTGCCGTGTTTTGGATGCCATTCGATTTGGCAATTGCACGCAATTCCTACGTGCAATTAAGCCTAGATAAGCGCACAGTTTGTGACAGGACTTCTAGTTTTAACTGTAGTATAGTGATCTCTCTTCATCCATCTTCACCACTCATCCAAAATACAAGAAGCAATTACAGTATACTTTGAGATAATTGTTTTAATATTGCCTTTCTATTTTGTTGAAATCAAATTGCTCACCCCAATGGGCCCATAGGGATGGTTTGGGGAAACTGTCTCTAAATTTTTAAAAGATCTTTTTCCCATGAACTGACGGGTACAACGAGTTGATAATTTGGTAGTAAGCTTCTTTTGGGGGTTTTGAATGAAGATTAGATTCAAGTGGTGTTTGTATATGTTATATACTGAATATCAAAAGATTTTTACCAATAGTCCGAAGACGATTTTTTAAAGATTATTCCTCATACTGGACCAAGTTACAATTCAAAACTCTCTTTGTGAGTTCAGATGTCAACCCATTGAACCCAGGGACTTAATTTGAAGAAACACCAATCTGACCTCCTATGGATGCTACATACCAAGTATAAAAAAAAAAAATCTGACTGGTGGTTCTGATGATTCCTCACACATGTACTGCAATAACTGCAAACAATTAAAATTCAGGTTCCTGTATGGGTCCCAGATTTATATAACGAACGACTTGATTCCAACATAACTGAATCTGATCGCCCTATAAGGATGTAACTTGTTACTTGTCTACCAAATATCAAAAGATTCTGATTGGTGGTTACAGTTTGACAGTCATGGACTTATCACTTTCCACAGGTGAGCAATATTTCCACGGACGCAATAATATTAGATTCCAAACACTAATTGTAGGAATTAGGAAAAATCATCAATAAATTTAATTAATGAAACATCGAGTACAACCCAGTGTTTCATTAATTAAAATTTTGTTGCTGATTTTTTTATTACCTGTTAAAATGCATGCATGGGAATTAATGTCCATACGTGTATTTACTGGAGTTTGACTCATCCACTGCTACTGTTTGGCAGTTAAACGCATACATGGGCATTAATGTCCATATGTGTATTTACTGGAGTTTGACTCATCCACTGCTACTGTCTGGCAGTTAAATGCATACATGGGCATGAATGTCCAAACGTGTATTTACTGGAGTTTGACCCATCCACTGCTACTGTCTGGCAGTTAAACGCATACATGAGCATTAATGTCCATACGTGTATTTACTGGAGTTTGACCCATCCACTGCTAATGTCTGACAGTTAAACGCATACATGGGCATTAATGTCCATATGTGTATTTACTGGAGTTTGACCCATCCACTGCTACTGTCTGGCAGTTAAATGCATACAAGGGCATTAATGTCCATACGTGTATTTACTGGAGTTTGACCCATCCACTGCTACCGTCTGGCAGTTAAACGCATACAAGGCCATTAATGTCCATATGTGTATTTACTGGAGTTTGACTCATCCACTGCTACTGTCTGGCAGTTAAACGCATACATGGGCATCAATGTCCATACGTGTATTTACTGGATTTTGACCCATCCACTGTAACTGTCTGGCAGTTAAACGCATACATGGGCATTAATGTCCATACGTGTATTTACTGAAGTTTGACCCATCCACTGCTACTTTCTGGCAGTGTCTGCATGAAGCAGAATTTTTAACTCAATTTTATAAAATATGCTGCATCAGCACACACCCCCCCCCCCCCCCCCCCCAAGTTAATTCTGGACATTCATATGGAGCACAAATAGGAACCCAGGTATTTGATAAGAACTAACTTGAATCTGTGCTGGAGCTGGACGATATTTGAATTTTGAAATATTGTCGATATTTTAAAAAATATCACGATATTTGATAATATTGTTCAGTGCCATAACTTTCTGGTAGGTTTTAGTAATCTCTGTATAGAGTCTCTGTTCCGAGGTACTACATGTAGTTAAACTACTAGGGTTCACTCAATGATAAAACTGTTGAGTAGAACTCGAAAGTATTTACAATCAGGGCTCGATTTAACTGGATTGGCATAGCAGTTTTCGAATCAGTTTTCAACTATACATGTAGCTAATCAATTTCAAAAGAAAAATCGTGTAAATAATAGATGCTAATCCAAATTTATCCAAGTCAGAAATCTGATATTCAATTTTTAAAAATTAAATCGACCCCTGTTTAAAATAGCAAAGGTATGAATTGCCCATTGTACAAGTTCCCCTCCCCTCTGCGGAATATTTATTTATTGGAGTTTAAGGGTCAAATATTTCTGCACAGTGGCTGGTCATGACCACGACAGTTTTATGGATGGAGGAAGCCAGAGTTAGGCGGAGTACCTTGAGTGAACCACCAAGCAACGACGTGCAACTGTCAGCTCCCCAACATACATACTAACCCCACATAAGCAGGGTTAGCATTGGTTAAAAAAAGGTGCACCATCGACCTGCCGTATGCCTTAGTTCACAATGCCACCGTGCCCCCACGTGGGCAATGGAGGGTGAAGTGTCTTGCCCAAGGACACATCGCGGTTGTTGCAAGTGAGATTCGAACCGAGGACCTCTCAGTGGAAAGCAATTGCTATTATTTAGAAAGACAGATACAAATTATTTTATTTTATTCAGCTACTCCCCCCCACCCCGGATGTGGAAAGCGAAAGCAGCACGAATCGCACAGCATACATGTACAGCTACAGGTTTATTTTACTCATCCAAAACTCTTCAGATTGTTTTTATTTATTAAGACGGTTGCACATTATTTTACCTCCAACTCCCCTGCTGAGGAATGCAATTGTTACATTTCACATTTCATGATAAGCTGTTATTTTTGTTATTTTATTCAGTCCCCCCTCCCCCCTCAACACACTTAGAAGGTGCCCAGCTAAACTGAAGTAATGGACAGTATCTTCAACACAGATCCTGCTGTATTTACTCTTTTCATTTTTTTTAACCCTGTCCTCCACACATACAATACAGATGTCGGAGTAAATTAATAAAATAAAATACTGAATACCGCCAAGCATTGTTAGTGTGACAATTTTTGTGAAACCCATCAACAGCCGTCTGCCTTGTGACCGCGTTGTTTGATGTACATTTGTATTTTTAATGTTGGGTAATAAGCCTTTTTCAAAACTGCCATTTTTGCTTTTAATCTATGCAATGTCACAGGTCATGAGGTGTAAACATTTCAAGAAAACACGTAAGCAATGGGAGAAGATCGAGAGTGAGTGAGGTGCTTTGGCCTGCATTTCGTTTACTTAGTGCTAATTCAGAACATTTAGACAAGGATAGGATACCATCAAAACAATAGCAATATTGTATGAGAACTTTCATTATTTCGAATTGAGTTCCTATCGACTTCGTGTTTGAATGCACGCTGTGACATGACTCCTTGGCCTTGAGCACTGTTTCTACAACTTTCTGGGATTCCCCAAGCTGAGAAACTCCATGCAACGAGTGTTTCCGTGTTGCCACTCAAAACATGTCCAAATCTCCGTAAAATAAAATTGTGTCATCGACCCCATAGCTGTGACGGGTGGTGCGATCTGCAAGTCCAAAACATATTCTCAGGGGCAATTTACAGGTGATGGTGAAAAAAAAAACAAGAAAAATATTTAGAATAACATTTGCATCGGACATGGGCTAGACATGAATGGGATACACTTGCATATCAAATATGAAGTCATTCCACCAGGTACTTTGAAAGTTATTCTTTTAGAAACTCGTTAGTCACAAAATTCTAAGTTCATCAAGGGCCATAACTCCAAGAAAAATATTTGGAACAACACATGCATTGAACAGTGGCTAGACATCAATAAGATACACTTACATGCCAAATATAAAGCCATTCCATCAAGTATTTCAAAAGTTATTGAGTTTTGAAACTCGTTGGTCACAGACAGACTGACAGACCGACAGACAGACCGACATTGCCACTTATAGAGCTGCTAGTCGCAGCTAAAAATCTTAAACCTGCGGTATCCCATCATTTAATGTCTTCTTGGGTTGCCACTTTAGTTTATTTGAATGACAATTATGACATCGGTTCTATGAATTTAAACTTGATATTTCCCCAAACTAGTTGTCTTGGCCGACACAAAACTCAATGCGGCGAACATGGAAATCACTTTGTTTACATCCCATGACCTGTGACCTTACATAGATTAAAAGACAAGATTGCAGTTTCGAAAAAGGCTTATTTTGTTGCAGTTCAGTACAATTCAGTGCAATGTGAAAGTGTTTATTTGAAGCGATAATTATCATGTTCTGTTGATGGTGACTGGTCTATACTGCATCACATGTATATGGATTTATTTATGGGACCCTTTCAGTTTTGTCGTTATTTAAAGTCAGCAACATCATTTTACCGGTTACAAAAATTATATCGAACCATTTAGAAATACGGGTTTATCGTCCAGCTCTAACCTGTGTATCATTCCCTTGAGGAAGGTGCACAACAAATATCGAAAGGTCCTGATAGGGTGGGAGAAGTTTTTTTTCTCAGTTTTTTTCAAATTTGTCTACTCAGCATTTTTTTTATATTCTTTCTACTAGTACATATACACTTACAGTACCTTATCACTGAACCAAACTGATTTTTTGACACCTTTCAATTCTACTTGACCTAATGATGCTTCATAAAAAAATAACTCATCTGTTCAAAGTGGTTTGAGAAATGAGGGCATTTGAAAATATTTCTATCTATCTCCTGGGGTTCCCAAGGGGGTGTTGTTTTTTGGGTTTTTTTGACAAGTCTCAAGATCCAATAATACTGTAAACATACCACATTTGATTCAAACCAGCCTAACGGTTCAGGAAAATAGAAATTTCGGGTGGGATAAAATAAACTTTGCCCCTCCCATTACATGTACATGTATATGTATTGCCCAACAGACTTCATTTCAATATACATTTTTATTATTCAACACTTCATTATGATGCTTAGTACCAAATATCACTCATTGTACCGATTGATTCATGAGAGGGAGATTTTGTAACAATTTTGGGGGATATTTCCTGCAAACCCTCCCGATGGGAGAGATGGGGGTGGGAGTAAATTGATTTTAACAAAATGGAATGGCAAAACAAACAATTACCTCAAAGTTGACTGTAAATATTTTTTCTGTTGTATTTTGGATAAATTGTGAAGAGAGATCACTAAACTAATAGATTACTTTTACTAGTACATGTACTTTCACTCAAATGAAACACTCATGGAGTTGAATTTCAAAACACATTAAATGTATGCAGGCTTGGCATTTCTGAACTAGAGGTACTGTGAGCAAACTCACAAAGTGATAACCCCGTACCTGAAATGTATAAGTTAGATTATCTCTCCTTGGAAATGTCAGAAACGGAATTATATTGCTTCATGCACATCTTCATATGGAGTTCTTCCATTGTGTAAAGTTTCATGAAAATTCTTCAAACGGTTTAGGAGGAGTTGCGCTGACAAGGATGGACGGACAGATGGACAGACGGACGGACAGGGTGATTCCTACAGTTAAAACTAAAAGTCCTGTCCTGAAATGCACACAAATAGCACGTCGATATGCGCGTTAATCTACGCAATATGACCATAGTAAGGCTATCAAATTCTGTAAATATGGCCTGTGCACAAGCAATGTTTCAGCCAATGGACCTCCGGGTAACCCGGAGGTCCATTGGCAGAAACATTGCCCGTGTTTGCTATAAGTAACCAGGCGAACCTGCCGTGCTTTGGATGCCATTCGATATGGCAATTGCGCGCAATTCATACGCGCAATTAAGCCTAGATAAGCACACAGTTCGTGACAGGACTTCTAGTTTTAACTGTATATACCCCCCCAACTTTGTTTGCGGGGGGGTATAAAAATGCAGGAGGGCTAAAAAATTACTTCCCTTGCATGGCCTAGGGGAGCGATTAGCTCTCCTCAAGCTTACAAAAGCTCAAAGCAGCAAAATAAAGTTTTACTATTAATGAATTCTGCCCAGTGGGCTTTGTAAATTGATTTTCTGTGAGATGGCAGCACTGCCCCTCTCACACCTCCGGGCCTTGGCAAGGCCCAGAGGTGTGGGTGGAGCAGTGCAGCCGTCTTACCGAGACCACAGAAATCTGAAAAGATGTGGATTTAAGGAATATGCTGTTAGGGTTATCATTATTTTTTAACTCTTTGCATGAATTGAATGGATTTTTTCATCAAATCTAGTCATGGCTGCTTCGTAGCAGCCATGACTAGCTTTGATGAAAAATATCTTTCAAAAAAACTCAGCAGGTTAAGAGTTAAGGTTGGGAGGGCTAGTTTTTTAGGCGAGCAAATAAATCGCTCTCCTGAAAATGCCAGGCCTGTGTATACATGTTTGTCCAGGTACATGTTTGTTGTATAATACCCAGTTTCTATGAAAGTGTACTACAGTACAGAAGGCTTACAATAAACAAATAAACACAGACTACAGTGTTAATTATACATGTATCAAATTGTGGACTTTCAGATAAATTAAAATAAATTCAAACAAAGCTGGAAATTCTATCTCAATGGAATGGATGGAATCACAGACTTCCCATTAGAGCTGTCTTGGTGTTGAAATTTGACTTCGATGTCGATTTTCGATTTTTTTGGACAAAAAACCGTGATGTCGATGTTAATAACACATGTGCCTGTCTTTCAAGTTTGAAAATCGTGCGGCGAGTGAGGTTTTAGTAACTTTTAGCGCTGTTTTGAGAAATGTGGGCCTCGTTTCAAGTCCATAAAAACACTTTTTTGGTGAAATATTGAAAA
>CM062296.1:874952213-874975305 GCA_031216915.1 Pictodentalium vernedei | reverse complement strand
TTTCAAAAAAGTGTCCAGTTAAGGCATTTGGTGCTATATGTCAATAACTATTCAAGATAGACAGCTGAAACTTTGGAAGTAGATAGTATGTAATGTGGCCAAAAAGTTTTCGATAATTTTTTACCGAAATTTTCGTCGATCGTTGTGTTACCATTTGCGTTGGTAACCATGGCAACGCTAAAAAATAGGTGGTTTGGGAATACTTTAATAGCATCTAAACCCACATGAACTTCTTTATTAAAAGTGTGGGAGGTGTTAGAAAAATGATGGGTCTCCATGACAACGAAAAAAAAAAATTTTACACGGGTCACAGGATCAAGGTGAAAACGAGGCCTGAAGTTCAGATTTGTAAAAATACCTACTTTCTAAGCACCTTTTTCTTAATAACTTGGCAGTCAAAAGGTCTATAGGGTTGAAGTTAACAAAAAGTGTTGAAACAAGGGAGTCTGCATATTTTGGAGCAAAAATGTTTCTTCTCCAGGTATTATCATGCATTTCAGAACGAGGCGAATTTTCAAAAAAACTGCCCAGTTAAGGCATTTGGCACTATATGTCAATAACTATTCAAGACAGCCAGCTGGAATTTTGGAAGTGGATAGTATGTACCGTGGCCAAAAAGTATTCGATGAATTTTTGCCAAAGTGTTTGGCAATCGTTTGTTACCATGGCAACAAAAACAGAAAATGGGCCAAAACGTACCTTATTTTAAATCGCTTGTATGTTGGAATCCCAGGAGCGATTTTTGAAATAAAGTTCAGTAATCGATAGCTCATTTTCTACCCTAACAGAAAATGCCAAAAACCCAAAACCTCAAAGAGCTAGATTTTGCTGTAGACGAGGGTGAAGGAAGGTACCCTCAAATGTGGGTCTAAAGTTGACGAAAATGAAAAAAAGGTTACCTTAACATATGACAACGGTATATACTGCTGGCGGTCTCGACGATATACAGATGCAAAATCATACCTTGAAGCCAGTTAGGCAAGTTGGCACAAGAAAGAGTGACTTCATACTCAGTCGCAGCTCTACAGTTGTCTACAACACTGCCTAGGTCCATTCCAAACTGATAGAGTCGGGACAAATAGTGTTCTCACTTTCCACGCGACGCGCGATGTTTCCACGCGGTCTGGACACTCGCATTGGATGCAATAATGTCAGACAGGCTCCATAGAACAAGTTATGAAAATTTCAAGTCGCTGTCTTCAGCGGTCTCGACACAGCACGTGTGTGTCTGATGTGCAGTTGTAATGTCTAATTGGAGAATTTTCGTGAATCTTTTCCTTCCAAAAGATACTAATCGCCGATTTCTTATCACTTCAAATTCTAACGATTATCTAAGGTTTAAATATAGTGTCAGGGAGAGACCCCCCCCCCCCCCCCCCCCGCAGTTCCAGCCACTAGCCCTAACCCTAAGTACCCCCCCCCCCCCCCCCGCACATTACCGCCTTGGAGGCGTTCTGGCTCGAAAGTTGCGAAAATGACAAGAGGCTACATTAATGTATGACAATGGTATAAACTACAAGTGGTGAAGGACGATATTGAGACAAACAATCATACCTTGGAGCCGGTTATGCAATGTGGCACCGATACCTGGCACTCTATGCTCAATCACTGTTGTACAACAGTCTACATCACTGCCCAAGTCCATTGCAAACTGAAAAGTCGGGAAGAATAGTACTCTCTCTTTCCACGCGACGCGTGGTGCTTCCACGCGGTGAAAACACTCGATTACGGTGGCAAAATGTCGGCCAGGCTTCGTAGAACAAGTGCTGAAAATTTCAAGTCGCTGCCTTCAGCGGTCTCGGCACAGTGCTTGTATGACTGAAGTGCTATTTTAATGTCTAGTATGCAAAGTTTCGAAAATCTTTTCCTGCATGCCAAAAACCAATTTACCGCCAATTTCTTTTGAATTTTAATTTCTCACGTTTCTCAAAGATTTAAACGTTGTATCGTGATCCCTTGGTGCTGGTCTTGAAGATGCAACTTCCATTGACAGCCAACTCATCACCAATCACACGCAATCGTGACTTTTAAGAGGGAATAGCCCAGAGAGGGGGCAGGCGGGATGTTTGCGCCTATTCCCGACGTCTTCTTTCGCACCAGCTTGAAAAAGACCAAATTCCAAATATTACCTCCTCTCTTCAAAACGCTGTATCTCGGCCAATTCTCGGAGGATTTGCATGAAATTTTCACTCAGCGTTCATGAGTAGTTGCTTCATCAAATGCCATGGAGATCGTCACGGATTTCCCATTTCGTCACGCCGAAATCGAAAAGAGCGTATGCGCATGCGCGTGGAGGTCCCGTAGGTCACGTGCTGGGATTCTGGGCTTTTGAATACCATAGCCGTCTTTAGCAAAGCTTGTAGAATAAGTGCTGAAAATTTCAAGTCGCTGCTCCAAAAACTGTGGCCACAATCTACTCTACATGGAGCATAGTGTTTTGCGAATTTTCGAAAAGAGTGGAAACTTGTGATGATCTGCCCTGCAGTCATAATCACACCCATCTAGTACTGTATGGGCACTCTATATACAATCTATTATTAAGTTTACACTCTGTGTAAACTTATTGTTATTGTTAAATTCATGTTTATTATTATTAAGTTTACACTCTGTGTAAACTTATTGTTATTGTTAAATTCATGTTTATTATTATTCTTATTATTATTATTATTATTATTATTCTTATTCTTATTATTCTTCCGCCAAAAATTGAAGGGCGAATGATCTCAGAAACTATACGGAGCAGGATGATGAAATTTGGACAGGTGAACAAGCTCAATGTCCTCTATGACCTCGTCTGGGTCATTTTCAATGAATTTCGTTGGTAACCATGGAAACGCTCAAAAATAGGTGGTTTGGGAATACTTTAATAGCATCTAAACCCACGTGAATTTCTTTATGAAAAGTGTGAGAGGTGTTAGAAAAATGATGGGTCTCCATGACAACGAAAAAAAAAAAATTTATGGGGTCGCAGGATCAAGGTGAAAACGAGGCTCGAAGTTCAGATTTGTAAAAAAACCTACTTTCTAAGCACATTTTTCTTAATAACTTGGCAGTCGAAAGGTCTATGGGGTTGAAATTAACACAAGTTGTGAAACAAGAGGGTCTGCACATTTTGGGATAAAAATGGATTTTCTGCAGGTTGTATCATGCATTTCAGAAAGAGGCTAATTTTCAAAAAAGTGTCCAGTTAAGGCATTTGGTGCTATATGTCAATAACTATTCAAGATAGACAGCTGAAACTTTGGAAGTAGATAGTATGTAATGTGGCCAAAAAGTTTTCGATAATTTTTTACCGAAATTTTCGTCGATCGTTGTGTTACCATTTGCGTTGGTAACCATGGCAACGCTAAAAAATAGGTGGTTTGGGAATACTTTAATAGCATCTAAACCCACATGAACTTCTTTATTAAAAGTGTGGGAGGTGTTAGAAAAATGATGGGTCTCCATGACAACGAAAAAAAAAAATTTTACACGGGTCACAGGATCAAGGTGAAAACGAGGCCTGAAGTTCAGATTTGTAAAAATACCTACTTTCTAAGCACCTTTTTCTTAATAACTTGGCAGTCAAAAGGTCTATAGGGTTGAAGTTAACAAAAAGTGTTGAAACAAGGGAGTCTGCATATTTTGGAGCAAAAATGTTTCTTCTCCAGGTATTATCATGCATTTCAGAACGAGGCGAATTTTCAAAAAAACTGCCCAGTTAAGGCATTTGGCACTATATGTCAATAACTATTCAAGACAGCCAGCTGGAATTTTGGAAGTGGATAGTATGTACCGTGGCCAAAAAGTATTCGATGAATTTTTGCCAAAGTGTTTGGCAATCGTTTGTTACCATGGCAACAAAAACAGAAAATGGGCCAAAACGTACCTTATTTTAAATCGCTTGTATGTTGGAATCCCAGGAGCGATTTTTGAAATAAAGTTCAGTAATCGATAGCTCATTTTCTACCCTAACAGAAAATGCCAAAAACCCAAAACCTCAAAGAGCTAGATTTTGCTGTAGACGAGGGTGAAGGAAGGTACCCTCAAATGTGGGTCTAAAGTTGACGAAAATGAAAAAAAGGTTACCTTAACATATGACAACGGTATATACTGCTGGCGGTCTCGACGATATACAGATGCAAAATCATACCTTGAAGCCAGTTAGGCAAGTTGGCACAAGAAAGAGTGACTTCATACTCAGTCGCAGCTCTACAGTTGTCTACAACACTGCCTAGGTCCATTCCAAACTGATAGAGTCGGGACAAATAGTGTTCTCACTTTCCACGCGACGCGCGATGTTTCCACGCGGTCTGGACACTCGCATTGGATGCAATAATGTCAGACAGGCTCCATAGAACAAGTTATGAAAATTTCAAGTCGCTGTCTTCAGCGGTCTCGACACAGCACGTGTGTGTCTGATGTGCAGTTGTAATGTCTAATTGGAGAATTTTCGTGAATCTTTTCCTTCCAAAAGATACTAATCGCCGATTTCTTATCACTTCAAATTCTAACGATTATCTAAGGTTTAAATATAGTGTCAGGGAGAGACCCCCCCCCCCCCCCCCCCCGCAGTTCCAGCCACTAGCCCTAACCCTAAGTACCCCCCCCCCCCCCCCCGCACATTACCGCCTTGGAGGCGTTCTGGCTCGAAAGTTGCGAAAATGACAAGAGGCTACATTAATGTATGACAATGGTATAAACTACAAGTGGTGAAGGACGATATTGAGACAAACAATCATACCTTGGAGCCGGTTATGCAATGTGGCACCGATACCTGGCACTCTATGCTCAATCACTGTTGTACAACAGTCTACATCACTGCCCAAGTCCATTGCAAACTGAAAAGTCGGGAAGAATAGTACTCTCTCTTTCCACGCGACGCGTGGTGCTTCCACGCGGTGAAAACACTCGATTACGGTGGCAAAATGTCGGCCAGGCTTCGTAGAACAAGTGCTGAAAATTTCAAGTCGCTGCCTTCAGCGGTCTCGGCACAGTGCTTGTATGACTGAAGTGCTATTTTAATGTCTAGTATGCAAAGTTTCGAAAATCTTTTCCTGCATGCCAAAAACCAATTTACCGCCAATTTCTTTTGAATTTTAATTTCTCACGTTTCTCAAAGATTTAAACGTTGTATCGTGATCCCTTGGTGCTGGTCTTGAAGATGCAACTTCCATTGACAGCCAACTCATCACCAATCACACGCAATCGTGACTTTTAAGAGGGAATAGCCCAGAGAGGGGGCAGGCGGGATGTTTGCGCCTATTCCCGACGTCTTCTTTCGCACCAGCTTGAAAAAGACCAAATTCCAAATATTACCTCCTCTCTTCAAAACGCTGTATCTCGGCCAATTCTCGGAGGATTTGCATGAAATTTTCACTCAGCGTTCATGAGTAGTTGCTTCATCAAATGCCATGGAGATCGTCACGGATTTCCCATTTCGTCACGCCGAAATCGAAAAGAGCGTATGCGCATGCGCGTGGAGGTCCCGTAGGTCACGTGCTGGGATTCTGGGCTTTTGAATACCATAGCCGTCTTTAGCAAAGCTTGTAGAATAAGTGCTGAAAATTTCAAGTCGCTGCTCCAAAAACTGTGGCCACAATCTACTCTACATGGAGCATAGTGTTTTGCGAATTTTCGAAAAGAGTGGAAACTTGTGATGATCTGCCCTGCAGTCATAATCACACCCATCTAGTACTGTATGGGCACTCTATATACAATCTATTATTAAGTTTACACTCTGTGTAAACTTATTGTTATTGTTAAATTCATGTTTATTATTATTAAGTTTACACTCTGTGTAAACTTATTGTTATTGTTAAATTCATGTTTATTATTATTCTTATTATTATTATTATTATTATTATTCTTATTCTTATTATTCTTCCGCCAAAAATTGAAGGGCGAATGATCTCAGAAACTATACGGAGCAGGATGATGAAATTTGGACAGGTGAACAAGCTCAATGTCCTCTATGACCTCGTCTGGGTCATTTTCAATGAATTTCGTTGGTAACCATGGAAACGCTCAAAAATAGGTGGTTTGGGAATACTTTAATAGCATCTAAACCCACGTGAATTTCTTTATGAAAAGTGTGAGAGGTGTTAGAAAAATGATGGGTCTCCATGACAACGAAAAAAAAAAAATTTATGGGGTCGCAGGATCAAGGTGAAAACGAGGCTCGAAGTTCAGATTTGTAAAAAAACCTACTTTCTAAGCACATTTTTCTTAATAACTTGGCAGTCGAAAGGTCTATGGGGTTGAAATTAACACAAGTTGTGAAACAAGAGGGTCTGCACATTTTGGGATAAAAATGGATTTTCTGCAGGTTGTATCATGCATTTCAGAAAGAGGCTAATTTTCAAAAAAGTGTCCAGTTAAGGCATTTGGTGCTATATGTCAATAACTATTCAAGATAGACAGCTGAAACTTTGGAAGTAGATAGTATGTAATGTGGCCAAAAAGTTTTCGATAATTTTTTACCGAAATTTTCGTCGATCGTTGTGTTACCATTTGCGTTGGTAACCATGGCAACGCTAAAAAATAGGTGGTTTGGGAATACTTTAATAGCATCTAAACCCACATGAACTTCTTTATTAAAAGTGTGGGAGGTGTTAGAAAAATGATGGGTCTCCATGACAACGAAAAAAAAAAATTTTACACGGGTCACAGGATCAAGGTGAAAACGAGGCCTGAAGTTCAGATTTGTAAAAATACCTACTTTCTAAGCACCTTTTTCTTAATAACTTGGCAGTCAAAAGGTCTATAGGGTTGAAGTTAACAAAAAGTGTTGAAACAAGGGAGTCTGCATATTTTGGAGCAAAAATGTTTCTTCTCCAGGTATTATCATGCATTTCAGAACGAGGCGAATTTTCAAAAAAACTGCCCAGTTAAGGCATTTGGCACTATATGTCAATAACTATTCAAGACAGCCAGCTGGAATTTTGGAAGTGGATAGTATGTACCGTGGCCAAAAAGTATTCGATGAATTTTTGCCAAAGTGTTTGGCAATCGTTTGTTACCATGGCAACAAAAACAGAAAATGGGCCAAAACGTACCTTATTTTAAATCGCTTGTATGTTGGAATCCCAGGAGCGATTTTTGAAATAAAGTTCAGTAATCGATAGCTCATTTTCTACCCTAACAGAAAATGCCAAAAACCCAAAACCTCAAAGAGCTAGATTTTGCTGTAGACGAGGGTGAAGGAAGGTACCCTCAAATGTGGGTCTAAAGTTGACGAAAATGAAAAAAAGGTTACCTTAACATATGACAACGGTATATACTGCTGGCGGTCTCGACGATATACAGATGCAAAATCATACCTTGAAGCCAGTTAGGCAAGTTGGCACAAGAAAGAGTGACTTCATACTCAGTCGCAGCTCTACAGTTGTCTACAACACTGCCTAGGTCCATTCCAAACTGATAGAGTCGGGACAAATAGTGTTCTCACTTTCCACGCGACGCGCGATGTTTCCACGCGGTCTGGACACTCGCATTGGATGCAATAATGTCAGACAGGCTCCATAGAACAAGTTATGAAAATTTCAAGTCGCTGTCTTCAGCGGTCTCGACACAGCACGTGTGTGTCTGATGTGCAGTTGTAATGTCTAATTGGAGAATTTTCGTGAATCTTTTCCTTCCAAAAGATACTAATCGCCGATTTCTTATCACTTCAAATTCTAACGATTATCTAAGGTTTAAATATAGTGTCAGGGAGAGACCCCCCCCCCCCCCCCCCCCGCAGTTCCAGCCACTAGCCCTAACCCTAAGTACCCCCCCCCCCCCCCCGCACATTACCGCCTTGGAGGCGTTCTGGCTCGAAAGTTGCGAAAATGACAAGAGGCTACATTAATGTATGACAATGGTATAAACTACAAGTGGTGAAGGACGATATTGAGACAAACAATCATACCTTGGAGCCGGTTATGCAATGTGGCACCGATACCTGGCACTCTATGCTCAATCACTGTTGTACAACAGTCTACATCACTGCCCAAGTCCATTGCAAACTGAAAAGTCGGGAAGAATAGTACTCTCTCTTTCCACGCGACGCGTGGTGCTTCCACGCGGTGAAAACACTCGATTACGGTGGCAAAATGTCGGCCAGGCTTCGTAGAACAAGTGCTGAAAATTTCAAGTCGCTGCCTTCAGCGGTCTCGGCACAGTGCTTGTATGACTGAAGTGCTATTTTAATGTCTAGTATGCAAAGTTTCGAAAATCTTTTCCTGCATGCCAAAAACCAATTTACCGCCAATTTCTTTTGAATTTTAATTTCTCACGTTTCTCAAAGATTTAAACGTTGTATCGTGATCCCTTGGTGCTGGTCTTGAAGATGCAACTTCCATTGACAGCCAACTCATCACCAATCACACGCAATCGTGACTTTTAAGAGGGAATAGCCCAGAGAGGGGGCAGGCGGGATGTTTGCGCCTATTCCCGACGTCTTCTTTCGCACCAGCTTGAAAAAGACCAAATTCCAAATATTACCTCCTCTCTTCAAAACGCTGTATCTCGGCCAATTCTCGGAGGATTTGCATGAAATTTTCACTCAGCGTTCATGAGTAGTTGCTTCATCAAATGCCATGGAGATCGTCACGGATTTCCCATTTCGTCACGCCGAAATCGAAAAGAGCGTATGCGCATGCGCGTGGAGGTCCCGTAGGTCACGTGCTGGGATTCTGGGCTTTTGAATACCATAGCCGTCTTTAGCAAAGCTTGTAGAATAAGTGCTGAAAATTTCAAGTCGCTGCTCCAAAAACTGTGGCCACAATCTACTCTACATGGAGCATAGTGTTTTGCGAATTTTCGAAAAGAGTGGAAACTTGTGATGATCTGCCCTGCAGTCATAATCACACCCATCTAGTTATTCTTATTATTATTCTTATTATTATTATTATTCCACCGCGCTTAATGTTGAATGTTCTCAGAAACCATACATAGCAGCAGCATGAAATTTGGACAGAAGAACAAGCTCACAGTCCTGCATGGACTCGTCTGGGTCATTTTCCATGAATTTCGTTGGTAACCATGGAAACGCTCAAAAATAGGTGGTTTGGGAATAAATTAATAACATCTTAACGCAGACGAATTTTTTTCTGGAAAGTGTGGGAGGTGTTAGAAAAATGAAAGTTCTCCATGACAACGAAAAAAAAAAAATTTACGGGGTTGCAGGATCAAGGTGAAAACGAGGCTCGAAGTTAAGATTTGTAAAAAAACCTACTTTCTAAGCACATTTTTCTTAATAACTTGGCAGTCAAAGGGTCTATAGGGTTGAAATTAACACAAGTTGTGAAACAAGGGAGTCTGCACATTTTGGGATAAAAATGGATTTTCTGCAGGTTTTATCATGCATTTCAGAACGAGGCTAATTTTCAAAAAAGTGGCCAGTTAAGGCATTTGGTGCTATATGTCAATAACTATTCAAGATAGACAGCTGAAATTTTGGAAGTAGATAGTATGTAATGTAGCCAAAAAGTTTCCGATAATTTTTTACCGAAATTTTCGTCGATCGTTGTGTTACCATTTGCGTTGGTAACCATGGTAACGCTAAAAAAATAGGTGGTTTGGGAATACTTTAATAGCATCTAAACCCACATGAACTTCTTTATGAAAAGTATAGGAGGTGTTAGAAAAATGATTGGTCTCCATGACAACGAAAAAAAATTTTTTTACTCGGGTCACAGGATCAAGGTGAAAACGAGGCTCGAAGTTCAGATTTGTAAAAAAAACCTACTTTCTAAGCACATTTTTCTTAATAACTTGGCAGTCAAAAGGTCTATAGGGTTGAAATTAACACAAATTGTGAAACAAGGGAGTCTGCACATTTTGGGATAAAAATGGATTTTCTGCAGGTTTTATCATGCATTTCAGAACGAGGCTAATTTTCAAAAAAGTGGCCAGTTAAGGCATTTGGTGCTATATGTCAATAACTATTCAAGATAGACAGCTGAAATTTTGGAAGGAGATAGTATGTAATGTGGCCAAAAAGATTTCGATAATTTTTTACCGAAATTTTCGTCGATCGTTGTGTTGCCATGGCAACAAAAACCGAAAATGGGTAAAACGTACCTTATTTTCAAATCGGTTGTATGTCAGAATCCCAGGAGACATTTTTTAAATATAGGTCACCATTTGGTAGCTCATTTTATACCCTAAGAGAAAATGTAAAAAACCCAAACCCGCTCTTGGTTAGATTTTGCTGTAGAGGGGGTTGAAGGAGGGTACCCTCAAATTCGTTTTGCAAAATGGCGAAAATGACATACGGCTACATTTACATATAGCAACGGCAGAAACTACTGGTGGTATGGTCGATACACATACATAAACTCATCCTTCGAACCCAGGTTGGCAACGTAGCACCAATAAAATGGACTTTATGTGCAAGCGTTACTTGAAAGAATTCGTTGGTAACCATGGAAACGCTCAAAAATAGGTGGTTTGGGAATACTTTAATAGCATCTAAACCCACATGAACTTCTTTATGAAAAGTGTGGGAGGTGTTAGAAAAATGATGGGTCTCCATGACAACGAAAAAAAATTTTTTTACACGGGTCACAGGATCAAGGTGAAAACGAGGCTCGAAGTTCAGATTTGTAAAAAAACCTACTTTCTAAGCACATTTTTCTTAATAACTTGGCAGTCAAAAGGTCTATAGGGTTGAAATTAACACAAATTGTGAAACGTGGGAGTCTGCACATTTTGGGATAAAAATGGATTTTCTGCAGGTTTTATCATGCATTTCAGAACGAGGCTAATTTTCAAAAAAGTGTCCAGTTAAGGCATTTGGTGCTATATGTCAATAACTATTCAAGATAGACAGCTGAAATTTTGGAAGGAGATAGTATGTAATGTGGCCAAAAAGATTTCGATAATTTTTTACCGAAATTTTCGTCGATCGTGGTGTTACCATGGCAACAAAAACCGAAAATGGGTAAAACGTACCTTATTTTCAAATCGCTTGTATGTCAGAATCCCAGGAGGCATTTTTTTAATATAGGTCACCATTTGGTAGCTCATTTTATACCCTAAGAGAAAATGTAAAAAACCCAAACCCGCTCTTGGTTAGATTTTGCTGTAGAGGGGGGTGAAGGAGGGTACCCTCAAATTCGTTTTGCAAAATGGCGAAAATGACATACGGCTACATTTACATATAGCAACGGCAGAAATTACTGGTGGTATGGTCGATGCACATACATAAACTCATCCTTCGAACCCAGGTTGGCAACGTAGCACCAATAAAATGGACTTTATGTGCAAGCGTTACTTGAAAGAATTCGTTGGTAACCATGGAAACGCTCAAAAATAGGTGGTTTGGGAATACTTTAATAGCATCTATACCCACATGAACTTCTTTATGAAAAGTATGGGAGGTGTTAGAAAAATGATGGGTCTTCATGACAACGAAAAAAAAACAATTTCACGGGGTCGCAGGATCAAGGTGAAAACGAGGCTCGAAGTTCAGATTTGTAAAAAAAACTACTTTCTAAGCACATTTTTCTTAATAACTTGGCAGTCAAAAGGTCTATAGGGTTGAAATTAACACAAGTTGTGAAACAAGGGAGTCTGCACATTTTGGTGTAAAAATGGATTTTCTACAGGTTTTATCGTGCATTTCAGAACGAGGCTAATTTTAAAAAATGTGGCCAGTTAAGGCATTTGGTGCTATATGTCAATAACTATTCAAGCTAGCCAGCTGAAATTTTGGAAGTACATAGTATGTACCGTGACCAAAAAGTTATCGATAAATTTTTGCCGAAATTTTCGTCGATCGTTCTGTAACTATGGCAACAAATACCGAAAATGGGACAAAATGTTCCTTAATTTTAAATCGCTTGTATGTCAGAATCCCAGGAGCGATTTTTTAGATATAGGTCAGCATCTGGTATATCATTTTATACCTTAACAGAAAATGTAAAAAAACCAAAACTCCTGTCGCTAGATTTTGCTGTAGAGGGGGGGGGGGGGGCGGGGGGGGGGGGGGTGAAGGAGGGTACCCTCAAATTTGTTTACCAAACAAAAGCTGAAATAGAAGCTTTACAACTAGCGCTTGAACACATCAAGAATGTACAGAAAAGGAACTCGATTAGTTTTTCAACTCTATATCCCCTTTGCTTGCTTCACTCGACTCCAATTTCCCGTGCCGTGACAAAAAAGACCCAGTTCCCTTGCGAGTTTTTCAGCAATGTATGGAACTAAGAGCTAGTGATATTTACTGTTTTGATCTGCTGTTCATCTGTCACTAAATTTGTGCAATATACAATGAATGTTTGTGGTTGAAAGACTGCGACACTTGAATGATAGGCAAAAATAAACAGCAACTTTGAATAGCTGTTGAGAACACTGATCAAATAAAAATTAGGTAACCTGTATTATAAATACATTGGTCAAAAAATAGATAAATATATAGGTGATTGTTTCCTTTTTCCATTTCTTCTCTTCTCATGGGAAGAGTGAAAATTTGAAAATGCCGAAAAGGCGAGCATAAACCATGTTGGCCACATGCAGAATTTTGTTCGATTTCAGAAAAATCACAACAGCTTTCACTGAGAAGTGATTAGTGGATGCACGCCGAAGGAAGGGAAGCACACAGTCGACCCTGGGCAGTTACATAATGTAGTTTTGAGGTACAGACACCGGGGGTGAGGGGAGGGGTAACTAATAAATAAATAAATGAATAAATAATGTAAACTGTGAGAGCTATCTTCGAAGGGAGTTGTGGATAGATGCAGGCATTAACAATAGGACGGACGGACGGACGGACGGACGGACGGACGGACGTGGGTAGTTGCAGTATTGTTCTTTGTATTCTTCGACGCGGTGGGGAGTTATGAATCAGTACGTGGATGAATATTGAAATATATATAAATCATTAAATTACTCCGAAGTCTTCCTGCCAATAAGCTCTGTAAAAAAAGTACAGTTAAATTATCAGTCTCATGAAAAGGGAGTTAGGGTACCAAAGAAACATCCATTTAAAAGTTTTCTAACATAAGATACTTTGTTAGCAGAAAGTTATTTGTTTTTAACTGAGCAAAGCGAAACATTATCAACTTTCTTTTTGTTTTAATGTTTGTTGAAGTGAAGACGTTTATTAGCTGTGTGCTATAAATTTATCCGAAAGTTTTCCGATTTCTTTTTCAAGTGTGTGCGGGGTCTTATTTAAAGGAATTACGCAGCTTGGTCGGAAATGTTGCGGTTTACAATATAGTTTTTGCGATATAAATTGCATTTTCGTCATACTGTCTTCCTTCATGAGCACGTGTGCTCACATCCCGTTTAGTTTTATTTTTTTAACTCCGGCAAGTTGTAGAACCCTCTCATTTTTGAACTGCGTTAGAATTCGTCAAATAAATTGTCATGCCTGACCAATATATCATGTTTTCCTGGTTACCTGGGCATGTTGGTATCTCTTGTAGGAACACGGCAGTAAGTTCAGCACAGCAACCTTTAACCAGGCCCGTCACTGATTTTCAACAAAACTTTTTTTTCAATCATTTTAAACCACACGTCAATATGTGTTAACGAGCTCCATTGCTTCCGATCAAATATCGTTGATCACTACTCGTCTAGTAACCTTTGTAGAAAAAAAGATCATGCAGTTTTCACACGATGTCATATTGATCCTACAAGGTCTACACATTCCTTTTTGTTGAAGGCAAAATATGCGACCAGAGCGTATTTCGTGCCAGTCGATTTTGCCAGAAGAACACATTCATCTACACTGGATAGACTTTTATCATATCAGAGGGCATTTGTTTACAGCTGAATCTCTCGCGATATTTTTTACCATGCGAGCCCGCACAAAATTCTATCATTTCGTTAGTAATCAAACTTTCAAATACATTTTAAAATTTTATATATTGCTTTAAACCAGACTTCAGTTTCAAATCATCAGGTCGATTCATAAGAATTACCCTGTACTACTACCATCATCTCTTATTTATTATTTTACTCAGCCAATTTAGTTTAATTATTTTTCTAATTTTAATCCATCATTTTACTTCGTAAGTGACAATGACCTGTTGTACTTTCCACCGTTTTCTCGACACGATATAGCCTCGGCTGCTGACGTACCGTTAAGGAGCAATAAATAATAATACTGATTTGACTATAAACAAACGATTCATTTGCATTCTACAAAGCATTCGCGAACATTCGAAATCGCCAGTTGTCTTAAACTGAATTTAACTTCTCACAGAAAACAACTAAAAGTCAAATGTAAAAGAGCCGTGCATCTTTTGAAAGTTCTTATTAACACTGACTGTCGTTCGGCGCTGACCATAAAAGATTACTCGATATCTATAGAGCAGTTGTTATATCAAAATTAGACTACGGTTAAGTGGTTTACGAATTAAGCAAGAAGTACCTCAACACACTTGATGCAATTAAAATTAATGGGACTTGAATCAGCTCGGCTGCTTTTCGCACATCATCGATAGAATAAATGATCCACAAAGCGGAGGAGCCTTCTCTTGAAAAGCGCAGAATAGAATATGACTCCAATATGTTTCTAAAGTGTCGGAAAATCCATAACACCTCGCTTATAATTGTGCTGCCAAACCACAAAAATGTTCATTTTTAGGAGACAACAGAAACATATTCCTTCTTTGCGAATTAGAATTAAACCTAACATCGACTCCGCCACACCTGAATTTGATTCGATAAAAGAAAACTGACAACCATTTATTCCTCCTTGGTATCTTAGAAAAGCTACTTTTAGTTTGGACGTTTCTTCTCCCAAAAAGTCCGAGACAAATTCTTAGGAGTTTAAACAATAATATGCTGAAATAAAGTCCATCCAGAGGGCATAGGCAAGGATCTATACAGATGGATCTAAAAATGGTGATAATGTATCATCGCAAGGTGTTGTTTCTGGGATCAGATCACCTCATTGAGAATACCAAATAAAAGTTATACTTTTGCAGCTCAACTTAAAGGTTTAGTACAATTTAAGCTTGAATATATCCAGAATATACAAAAAAGGAAGTCGATTATTTTTTTTCAGAATCTTCATTCCTGCTTTCTAGCTTTAGTCAGTCCAAGGTTGAAATTTGAAACATCCTTTCCTCGTGGAACTTCGAGTCAAGTTGAACAGTCTGTCTGATCACTATTATAACGTCATTTGCTGGTTGGTATCTCCGTAAACCTGAAATGTGCTTTTTAAACAAGCCTCCCTCTGTTTCTAAAATCAGTGATTTTAAACCACTTTTCAATAAATACATGGAATCTCTGTCAGAGGCAGATTGCGATGGAGTGACAAATAACGAGCTCCATCGGTTCCGACCAAATATTTTTTTTACTACTCGCCAAATAATTTCCGTAGAAAAGGTCATGTAATTTTGACGCGATGTCGTATTGGTTATAGAAAACTTACACATTACTTTTTGATAGAGGGCGGTCTACAAGCCTAGTGTGTTCCGTGCCAACAGACGTTGATAGTGGCGCACATTATGTCACATTGCACGGATTTTAATCACGTCGGAAGGCAGTATTTCACTATATGATCCCTAAGAGATTGTTTTGTATCATACGAGCCCATACAAAATTCTCTCATTTCTGAAAGAAATCAACCTTTCTAATCTTTTTTATTATTTTAAGCAAGGGTATTTGGGGTCTCAGACTATTAGGTTCTTTTATAAGGAAATCACTCTTCTTGTATCAATACTGAATGCTGTCCACTCCACTGTTGTTGTCTTTGACATTTCTAGTCTACTAATTTGTTTTTTCGATCCATTTATTTTATATTTTTGCCGTTTTCTCGACACTATATAGCCCTATCTGTTGATATGGCTTACGCACCAATAAATAAATAAGTAAATAAATAAATAAATAATTTCATTGGAAAAGTACGTCTGCAAAGAGCAAATAAGCGGTGAAGGTTTATTTTTTAGAAATATGAGTCACGTTCACACAGGAATCAAGTATTATTATGATAACGCATTTCGATCTTCTATTTTTCTAATTCCAAGAGATATGAAATAATTCAAAACAGACTTACAGCCATAAATTTTATTAGCACGGTAAGGAAAAAGGACCAATGTTTCTTCATGTTAGGCAACCTTTCGTGGGTCACGACAATATGCATGCCTTCGCTCATCCGAACACGCAAGAGTTCTGTGCACAGCGCATATCAGCTGTGTTTGGAATTACAGAAAATAACATACCAAAACAGCGTCTAGCATTTAGGCAGGTAATAGAGCCAAATGTTTTGAGTTGGCCTTTTTGACCCAAAATTGATCTCGTGATTTGGTTTCAGGATCCATGATGTTAAAGAAAGCTGTTGCCTGGTGAACTCCTTGAAAGATGAAACCAGTGGCCGTTTATCCATATGATATATTTCACATTCTATCAAAGCACAGGGATCTGTCGCTTGGATAATAATGGAAAGGGCGCCCAAAATACAATATATAAGACCATATCACATGTTACCCTTATAAAATATAAATAACAGAACGGTATGGAACGGACTTCCCGGGAAGTTTGTTACTCGACATTAGGTAACGGCTATTTTTCTTATGTATGGAACGTTTCCGATCTGTTTCAATGCAATAGTGAATACACAACATAATTATTTTCACGTGTGGACGTGTTTCGTTTATCGTTGACTCATCATACAATCGTGCCAGATTCATGTTTCATAAAATTCTCGTCATTCTTGTCACACTCCGTTGTGCACATTCGTGAATAATGCATCAGAGACCACCGTAGTCAATTCAGTATTCTCGGTGAGCTTGCGAAATCACATCAACAATTTGGAAGAAAGTGTAAAAGATAAAAATTTATCCCTCGGCGCGCCTAAAAAAAATGAAGAAAAATAGTACATTGAAAAATATGAAATTTATTTTATTTTAATTATCATTGTTTGTTTTTATCTAGTATTGGGAAATACATTATTCATTTTTATCCATTCTCCTTGGTGATCACTGTATTTTGGAATATTTAATTGCAACAGCTAGATTAGGATTTATGAGAGAATTAATTATAGTAACACCATTTTCACGCATCCTGTTTTGTCCTCATGTGCGTACCTTCTTCAATCTGGTCCGTTCCAGTTCTGAATCCGGATTATTTCTTCTGGATGAAAGGTTTTATAGAGTTGCAATTGTTTAGTTTTGCTTTCGGAATGGCAGCATACACTATAGATAGAACAAGAGATATATTGCATACGTGGTTGTCTCTGAAACCTATTTTCCACGTATTCCTTTCTGGCATGGCAGTTACAGATGGTTAAGAATTTGCCTCCACTTCATTTCTCATTAATTTTGTTTATGCTCGACAGATTGCTCTTCAAGTGATGTTCATATCTACTCACAAATACTCATAATAACTTGTGTTGTCTAAACCGGGCGGTTTGTTGTGACCTTCTTTTACACTGACCACCTTCAACCTGACTCAGCTTTACCGCCAACGGTTTGATATAATTCCGCATGTTTCTTTTCATTCAAGTCCTCAGTTATATAGTCGGATCGCCCTACACTTTGTAGTGACTTTGTCTCCTACTCTGCAGTGCCAGGCACTACTACACATTCTTTGGTAAAAGGTAGTCGTGGAATCTTCTGGTCCGCAACCGATATCATCGCTGCAACTTTGCAAGAAGAGGTTATCTCCACGTTTATGTACAATCAGGAAATAATGGATGGATTTATATCTGCTGCACCGGGGTGCATATTATTGCAACATTGCAGTGACAGAACACGCTTTATATTTTTTTATACAGTACCGTCGTCTTTTAAAGAAACATTCCTCTCTCGCAAAAATCTGTGGGTATTCGTCACATTCCCTTTCTTCATCCCCTTTTAATATCGACAAATGCCATAACTCTTGTTTGACTTTCGTTGATTCGATCAGATGACATAAATTTCCTTCCCCGAAACCACACTGATTTTTCGCAACAAAACCTCGTCTGTTCACTACCCCATTCCCCCTCTCAATCCCTGCATGTATAAGTTTACAGAATACGTTTCCAATATTTAGGCTGCCTGAAATATCACTGAAATCATCTTTGCATTCTTATCCCGATTTGTGTGTCTTAATATCAGATGTGTTCT
Source organism: Pictodentalium vernedei (assembly GCA_031216915.1). Lineage (NCBI taxonomy): Eukaryota > Metazoa > Mollusca > Scaphopoda > Dentaliida > Dentaliidae > Pictodentalium > Pictodentalium vernedei. Next base: position 874,957,279 of record CM062296.1, on the reverse strand, counting down.
CTCTGTTAATCTTTGAGGACCGTCTTTTTTTTAAGGACAATAGGTTTTGTTAGACATTTATGTCGTGTCACGAACTCCCCCCTCTCCCTTTATGAAGTCTTTGCAACTTTTTTCTGACCAAACCGGTTTTCCGTTTAAAAGTCAACTTTCGAAGTTTCTATATTTTAGTTTGCGGCACGTGAAGTTAGAGAAGTTTTTTCCCAACCTCCTTTTCGTACCGTGTTGCATTCCTTCTATTCAATCTTCTCCCTTCACCACTTCCTGCACTGCACAAGTTCTAATACGATGTGATCTCAATCGACTCAATCTCCACCATCAAGTTTAATACTCTGTAAAATATTCTCCCTTTTGCTTCTTCTCTCGCTTTCTATTTCAGACGTGATTTTCTGCTATGAGTACCGCCTATTCTACAGTTACAATTATTGTTATAGCATATTCAAAATGACTGGTTAGAATTCAATATATCTCTTTAAAAATTAAGAACCGTATTTAGTTATGAAAGAGTCAAGATAATGACAAGGTCGCTATTTCTTTGCTTATCTCATAGCGCGAATTGTGTGTATCTAGGTAAGGATTACCAACACGAGGTATTCCTTTAAAGTAGACTGAAGACTAAAAAGTCATCAGATTGATTTATACGTTTCACATCAGTTGTCTCAGCGACATTTCTATGGTGATTACTTTGTATTTTTATTCGTTTTTACTTTATCATTGGCACTTTAATTTTTATCATTTTCTAGCCACGATGTGGCGTTACATAACCATATATAAATAAATCAATAAGCATGAACACAGGACGTCAATATACCTGTCACCAACTTTTCCACTGCTAACATTTGAACTGTGGCACACCGCTTAAGTACGTTTTAATGATTTCTTATGGATTAGTAAGAAAATATTAATGTTCTTTAACTTAACCCGAACGAAAGGTAACTGCTAGTTGGTAACTGTTATCAAAGAGGTCATGTGTTCATTCTATATGGTGTTTTGTCTTTTGAAACATGTGTCGCTGCTAATGAATCAGAAAACACTATTTTACTAGAGGACTATTTGGTTCATCCTCCTTATCATGAGTTTTGAGTTGGTAAAGCGTAAGCTGATATATTTGGACGATCAATAATTTAACAAAGATGCAAATTGCTTTCAACTTTGCTGTCAGAATTAATTACATTTTCATATAGGGATGGGAGGAAAACAACCCTGGGAGCTATGCCGTTTGCATAAAGTGTACTTTTACCTTCATCTACAGAAGTTAGTCAAAGGGAGGTTTGATCATCCTTTACTAGGCGAGAACGCAGGTGGCAGATGAAGGAAAAGCTTGCTCTATTATTCAGGTTTGCTGATAACTTTCTGAATAGGCTGCCCCAGACCAAAATAGTTCAATCCTGTCGTGCAGGCACCTTGTTGAGGTTTGTTCTGCAGGAGGAAGGAATCCCGACAGTAGAGGACAACTAGTGTACCGGTTAGGCGCAGACTTTTTTGACCACTTTGGCCGTAACATCCGACTCAGACGGATAGTCAGATGGACGTGCTGTGGCCAATGGGGAGCCCCCAAAATGGTTGTCACATGGAGAGGTTGGGGTGGGGGGTATTGGGAGGTGATTCAGTCAGTTATTCTTTTACCTAAATTTCGGTATTTTCATTGTATAGCGATTTTTGTTATGAATTCCGTAAGACTTTTAACATATTCTTTTTATTTCACCTAGTTGTGTTGGTTGCAGTTTTCGTGGAACTTGTGTCGCAAAATGATAGGCTGAATGGCTTCCGTTTGAATACCTAGCACTACCCGCACTCGCCGATCAGCGGCTATGCATTTATATCAAAGCTGTCCGAGTGAGCTTTTCATCTACTCTCGGTTTTATCTCCCAGCTCGTGTTGAGCTGGAACGTACCCCCCCCCCCCCCCCCCCCCGCGCGGCTGGGTTCAGGGAAACGGTGGGCGTCATGGACTGAAGAATTAATAATCAAAATAAAACGTGCTTATATCAGAAAAAAGACAAAACCAGGTCATCATAATCTGGTAAAGGACTAACACAGGTACCAAGCCTGATTCATCCACTGTTGAAAGGAACTCGCAAAAATGTACAATACTTTTTCAACGGATGAAGGTTAAGGAGTATCAAACGTTAACCCGTTTGCACTTGAAAAATAAATCAATTAAAGGAATAGCTGGAACAGGAACGACGCTCTGGAATTCAGATCAGATGCATTCCTCGTTGAACGTAGCCCAGAATTTCTGGCCATAAAACGACTAGAAGTTGACAAAGTTCTTGAAATGGAAGATGCCGCTTTTCTTCCTGATAGGCTAACCAACCACAATTTTGTGTAGTACAAACAGGGGAGCTTTTTGGCATTAATACACTCGAAATAAGAAACAAACCAAGTTAAATATCAGGGTGTCACCGATGTTGAAAGAATGTTCGTCGAGGCGGAAGAACCTTTTTATGAGAAGTACAGGATTCTATGGTCACTCTAATATGTTTTCAGACTAATTGCCTAACCCATCAAGTCCGCCTTATCACAGTGTCTTCAAAATGTACAATTCTTCAAGAAACATATTCCTCCATTGGGAATTAGAATTAAATCCCATATGGAGTCCACCACGCTTGAATCTAATTCCATAAATTCCCCACATTCCTCTTTGGCATCTAAGGAAACCAACTGCTGTCTTACACCTTGCTTCCTCCAAAGAATTTCCAAACAAACTCTCCTTTCTGCAATTGTAACGAATATATACCAATCAAAGTTTAAATACAGTACATAGAAACATGATCTATAGAGATGGATCTCAAGATGGTGAGAACGTATCGCCAGGCAATTACCTCAATCAGACTATCAAATATAAAAGTACTATTTTCACAGTGGAAGTTAGAGCTTTACCACTAGCTCTTGAACAAATCAAGAATGTATAGGTAGGAAGATGATTGCTTTTTTTCTGACTCTCTTTCCTCTTCGCTAGCTTTACTCAAACTCAGGTTGAAGAATCCTCTCATTTCGAATTTCATGTCTGACCAATATATCATATTTTGCTGATTACCTGGATATGTTCTCCTACCCGGTAACACCGAGGCAGAGAGTGCAGAAAAACAAGCTTTAAACAAGCTTCTCGCTGATTTTAAAATTCCTTCAAGTGCTTTTAAGCCACATATAAATAAATATATTCAATCTGTGTGGCAGACGGAATGGGAAGAAGCCACATATAACAAGTTGCTTCGGGTCTCCTGTTACTGATAAGTATCCATCGAGTCACGTCTGTAGAATAGGTCACACTATTCTGACACAATGTCAAATTGGTCATACAAGACTTACATTTTGCTTTTTGTTAGAGTGTAATATATGTCCGTAGACAGCCGTGCACATTTTATTGCAATGTACTGTTTTTACTCACATCAGACATCATTTTTATGTGTTTCTCATATATTTTGCCTTATGGAAGAATTACTTTATACCACATCGATTTCTATTGCAAAGATGTAGCATTGCTTGTTGATGAGGCGCTAAGCGAAAAAATATAAATTGCTACTAATCGTTCTCATTACGTTTTGTAAAAAGTAAACTGCAAATAAAATTTCATTTTTTTATTCATTGTTTCAGGAAGTCTCTGACTGTGAATTATAATTTTACTGTCATTTTGCTGTAAAGATATTCCTTTCATTCTATACGCCGTTTTTCTGACATTAATTTAAGCTCCGTTACATAAAAATACATGAAAGAAAATGCCGTTTGCTATGCCATGAATGTCAGCAGAACTTTCTGCGTGACTCGGTTTTTTTTTCACTGATAGCGTCCTTATTGGAAACAACGTTTGTATTCCATGTCCAAAGTTAACACTAGAGTTCGCTTTAATAATGGGAAGAATGGAGTAACCTATGGCACTACCAGGGCACACTGGTTAGGTTACTGGTGTATAAACTCACCATGGGGTTCAGTGTCGGCTATTATGTATAGTCTCCCAAATGTAATTTAGCTCACCCCAACTACAGTTAAATTACCGCACCTGAATTGACAGGACGTGCTGGCGCGGGAGAGCCGAGCCAAGAAGAACGGGGTCTTTTGGTTCTTCGGATGGCGTACAGATCGCACGGGAGTTAAACGACACTGGATGAACGATCGGGCTAACGGTAGGCTACATGTGGCTGAATTTAGTTGTATCCCATACAGTAAAGTGCTGAAAATCGTGTTTCCCAATCGCAGAACGTCCATTTGTATTTGTGAATATTTACAAATATTATACAGTGTCATCTGAAACTAAACAGTTGTTTTGAGAATATAATTTTGTTTCGTGGAAGCGCGTTAATTTCATTCTGGTTTTACTTCGTACGTTTCTCCCTTTGTCGTAATGAGAAAAAAAGGTTGCTTGTCAAGGAAAAAAAGGGAAAACAGGTACAGACAAATAAATCCTCAAAAAGTAGTGAGGTCTCTGACGACTTGGTACTGCATGATAGTAACCAAAATTTTATCATAGCAGTTCCTCTTTTTACCGTTGATGCCACACCAGATGGATCACAATGGTCAATAGAAAGCCACACATCACAAAACGACCCTTTAAAATATGATGAACCGAAACCTGGCTGTTCCTTCTGGCCTGATCAACCGACTGTGCTTCCTTCCTGTCAATCAACAAAGAATATGGATGTTCAACCATCCATTTTTGAAGAAAATAAAAGTTATGAAGAAAATTATGAACCAATACCTGGCTGCTCTTTTTGGTCTAACCATCCATGTTGCATTCCTCTGGCTCCAACAAATGCATTAATGATTGATCGACATCCTCCAGCCTGTCCTCAGATAACGCATTCACTTCAACAAAATAAAAAATCAGTACCAGCTCAACGAAAGGTATCTGCAAATACACATCTCATCGAGCAGCATAATGATAGCACACAAAGAAAGAAGCAAACAGATCGTAATAGATACCACTCCGATATAAACTATTGCGCTGAAAAGAAACGCACCATGCACTTAAAATATTTATTAAGTTCAAAATTCAGAGAAAAGCAGAAAGCTCGGAGCAAAGAAAAATATTCCACTCAGAAATTTTGGAGAGACAGCTTAAAAATTAAAAGT
>CM062296.1:874854395-874952113 GCA_031216915.1 Pictodentalium vernedei | reverse complement strand
CCAAAATTTGCATCCAAAACAAAAAGAAATCATGTCCTAAAGGACCTCCATAGTACGACTCTACTGCGCATGCGCAGTGACGCAGTCGTCCCGAAATTGGCGCCAAATATCATTCTTACTGGCAGTGCCTGGTCAGCGCTATGTACTCAGCGGGGAGGCAAGAGTTCCCAACTCAGGGAGGGCCATCCCCGTCTGGGTCATTGGTAAGTATAAAAAATATATAAATTACTATAAATTTTTTAACATTTTTATACTGTACCAATGACCCAGACTTAGCTGAATAGTAAACAGGCTGGAGGGCCTAGGACATAGAGGAAAATCCAATTAGCTCAATTATAAAATAAAGAGGTAACCCCTTAAGGAGAAAAGGAGTATTAGGCTTTACATGTATCTTTCTTATTTAATATTTAAATTAGAAAGATACACTACCCTTAATAATTGAGCACAATAACATTCATGTTCTCTATTAACATCCAGTATAACCTTTATACTAATTATTTTTAAAACAAGCCAATAAATAAAGTAGTCCAGAGAATTGAGACTCTTTATAATCATTTAAAAGTGTCCGAGTATTGTATATTAAAGCCCGTTTGACACTTGACATATACAAATGCTTCACACCGAGCTACACTTTAAAAATAAGACATGAATGAAATTAAACATTAATATTACACTTTAAAACCATCCCGGAAGCGACTCAGAAATACTGTCTTGGAGGAGGCATTCCCTTGCTTTTCACTATAAAGCAGGTGACCTAAGGGAACACCCGCCCCCCCCCCCCCCCCCCCCCCCCCCCCTTCCCCTTGCCCTGGGTCAAATAGCCCAGAGCGAAGAGGGCAGCCGGACGGAGTCACTGCCGGAACAGAAAGCCTGCATAACTATAGTTGCAACTGTTTAGTGGACGACATTCTGAGCAACAGATAACGGACCTAAACAATGCAGGTCTCCAGAAATGGACTCAATATTTCTGAGATAAAAATTAGTAAATGTGGATGGCTGAGACCAATAAGCAGCCTTCATTAAATCTGTAATAGCAACACTATTAGCATAAGCCCAGGAAGTAGAAAGAGCTCTTACTTCATGAGCAGAAATCTTAAGCACAGACTGCTGAGAAGAAGATAAATCTTCATACGCAGTACGGATAGTTAACTGAATCCATCTAGCAATAGAATGGACTGAAATGTCCTTTCTATTAGGCATCAAAGACAGAAAGAAACGTTTCCGTCCCTTTCTGATGAACTGAGATCTCTGTTTATAGATACGTAGTGCTCTAACAGGACAGAGTAAAGGCCTACGCCCGTCTGAAGACGGAAGAGCCTTAATAACAATAGGTTCCGGATATTTATTAGGAGCCTGATTCTTAGCTAAAAAACCGACGTTAGTAGTGAAGGTGATAGTGTTCCCAACACTACGATAATGAGAATCATCCACCGATAGTGCATGAAGCTCACTGACTCTTCTGGCAGAAGAGAAAGCTAAGAGAAAAGCTGTCTTATAAGATAAGAATTTGAAATCTACTGTCCCAAGAGGTTCAAATGGCTTTTCCTTCAATTTAAGGAGAACCCAAGCTAAATTCCACTTAGGAATTAATCTAAGAGTTCTGGGTCTATTTATCGAAATGTTTCTAACCAATTTCGATAAAGAGACATTAGATCCAATTTGTAAACTATCATGATGTGCATAGGTATCAGATAACATAGATCTATAACCCTTTATAGTAACCGGTTGCAGTTTGATTTCGTCAAACAAGTATACTAGAAAGTTAGCAATGTCTGGTATAGAGGGATCAAATATATCAACAGAATGATCCCTACACCAACGACGGAAAACCTTCCACTTAGCCGCATAGTTTAGCGAAGAGGAGGTCCTCCTACAGTTAGAAATCGCGTCCACTGCTCGTCCTGTAAAGTGCTTGCCATGCAAGAAGGACCGCACAACGGAAAAACGTGAAGGTTGAGACCTTGCGGGTTGTGATGCAGTTGGCGCGATTTCCCCTGCCAAAGAAGATCCTCTCGTGGAGGGAGCTTCCGCGGTAGGTCCCACAACAGACACCTGAGTAGATTTATCCACGGTCTCTGTGGCGACAGAGATGCTACCAACAGAATCTTGCATTGAGATTGTTTTATCTTTAGCAATACTTGTTGAATTAACGGCGCTGGAGGATACGCATATCCTATCATTCCGTCCCAAGGGATCGATAGAGCGTCTACAGCAAATGCTCTTGGATCCGGACACGGGGACACATACGTCTGCAACTGATTGTTGAGATGTGTCGCAAATAAGTCTATCATTGGCCGTTCCCATTGGTAGCAAATCTGATTGAATACTTGTTTGTTGAGAGTCCACTCCGACGGCAACAAGCGACCCTTTCGAGAAAGGGAGTCTGCTAGCACATTCAGACGACCCGGTATGTGACGGACCGAAAGAAGAACGTGATGTTCCAACGCAAACAGAAGGATTCTTTCCGTTAGATTGAACAACGGAACTGAATGAGTGCCTCCCTGATTCCGTATATACGCCACTACTGTCGTATTGTCGGATAGGATTTGGACATGAGCATCGTGAATAATGTCCATCCAGTGACGTAACGCAAGCCAAATTGACATCATTTCCTTGATGTTTATGTGCTTGCACAGGAATTGCGGATCCCAAAGACCCTGGCATCTCGAATCCGTTGGGATTAATGATGCACCCCAACCTGTTTGACTGGCATCCGTCATAATGGTAAAACTCGGATCCGGCAACTGCAGCGGAACTCCTTGAGTTAACCACTGAATGTTTGCCCAAGTCTGAATCTCTTGTTTCACTTGATCTGACAAGAGAACGTCTACATCGAGCGAATGAATTTTCACACTCCAATTCTGAGTCAAGAAAATTTGAAGAGGCCGTGTGCGTAGCCGTCCCATCGGAATGAGATCCGCAGCGGCTCCGCACAGACCTATCAGTCTCATAAATTCTCTCGCTGTGACTTTGTCTGTATTTAGACAATAGCGAGCGTAACAACTGACTAATTTCGCTCTGGTTAACGGCAGACGAACGAGATTGTTGTGCGTCTCGAAGCTCATTCCCAGATGAGTGAATGACTTGGACGGCACCAGATCCGACTTCTCCTCGTTTACTATGAAACCGAGACGTCGGAGCAATAGAAGAAGATTCTGAACATCGTTCTGAAGCGTTAACTCGTTGCCGTACCTCTGTAGAATGTCGTCCAGGTAGGCCGACGTTACCGCAGACGAATGAGCTCGGAAGTAGATCATTACCGAGTTCATTACCCGAGTGAAAGCCCAGGGTGCTAGATTCAATCCGAAGCACATGGCCCGAAACTGATACACCACTCCTAGGACTGCGAAGCGTAGATACTTTCGGAATGTCGGATGTACCATGACGTGAAAGTACGCATCTTTGAGATCTATGCTCGTTGCATAATCGTTCACCCGAATACTCGCTCTGACCGATCGAATCGTCTCCATATAAAACTTCGGAGCGATGATCAGCTTGTTTATCCAGCTCAAATCTATGACTGGACGGAACGAGCCGTCTGGTTTCGGAACCAGAAACAGATGGCTGTAGAATCCCAGCGATTCCTGGTTTTCTACGACCTCTACCGCGTTCTTCAATTAAAAGAGACTGCACCTCTGATAGCAGAGCGTCTCTTTTCTGAGGGTTTGACGGAAGATGAGTCCACTTTGGACTTCGAGTTAATGGAGGCTTTCGTTTGAAGGATATCTTTAGACCTTCCGAAGTCACTCCTCTCACCCACGGATCGTCCGTAATCGACGCCCACTCTTGAGAAAAACTCGACAACCTTCCGCCAACCGGAACGCGATAGAGGTTTGAGCCATCACCTCCTGGATCTGCGAGGCCTGCGGTAGGAGAAACCACGTCTTCCACGACCCGCACCTCGCCTCGTCGACCTCGGGGCGTCCGACCGATTGTCCCGGCCTGAAGGACGTCCCGAACGAGAGTCGCTATCCTGACGGTCTCTCGAATAAGAGCTAGAGGACGCACCGGAACCTCTATAGGAACCTCTCTTGGGCGGATAAGACCCAGAAGTGCCCGCCTTATTCGTGTCTGCTGAATCCGACCTTTTAGGAGCGGATCTAAACAACAGAGAATCACTAGCTTTCTTTTTAATATTATCATAAATAGCGGAAAGCTTGCCGTCAAAGAGAAGATCTCCTGAGACCGAAGCGACTCTAAGAGAGTTCTTCACCTTAGAATCCACTAGTGTGGATGTAGACAGGGCTGCGTCACGTCTAACCAACTCCAGATTTGCCACTGAAAGGGCGGAGTTACACGTGGAATAAGCTACTGCCCTTGAAAGAAGTCTTAAGGAGGATTGTATATCCTGAAACTCTTCCCCTTGAAGACGCAGTGATAACGCCTTCGTAAGGTGATCTGCGTAAGATAAGGCATCTAAATTGGCTCTGTTAGACGCAATAGCTGTTTCCAACACTGCGGTTGGAATAGAAGCTGACGACGGTAATGATAGCTCTAAGTCTTCCGCCTCGTCGTCCATACGCAGAGGAACTCTCGGTATACCCTGACCTGCCGTGTCGAATTTATTCCTTGCATTAATGAAAGGCAGGTTGAGAGTATTTGCGGACAAGAAGCCTGCTTTCCCTGTCCTGGAAGCAAGTTTAAAAATAGCGTCGTTCAATAATTCAAATGTTCTTGCAACATTATTGGACTGCGACGGAAACTCGGGAGCGATGTCCCTGAACCGCTCGAAAAAATCAGAGTCCAATGACGCTATAATTCTCCTGTCCGGAAGCGCAGCAGTCTGGCCCGACGGAACAACTTGAGGAAGAAAGTGCCGGATGAAGTCTACGGCAGCTTTGTGTTGTTCCGAAAGGGATAGCTCCAATTCATCCGTATCCCTTTCACCATCCGGTCGGACCTCCCGATGTTCCCGGTCGTCCGCCCCCGATGCTTCGGCGGAGCGTACCGACCCAGCGCCGTCGGATAATTCTCGATCCGACACCGTCTCTGTCGGCTGCTGGGATGCTGCGATAAGCTGTGCTATCTGCACTAGAATGTCCGACGTCGAGACCTGCGGAGGAGCGGTCTTTCGCTGCTTTGCCGAGGGCAGCTCCGCATCAGATGGCTCCCGCATACTTTTCCTATGCGAACGTCCGGAGTCCATCGGTCTCGAATCCCTGGCTGCCGGATGGTGTGACCTGGTCGCCGAATAATCCTTCATCGGCGAAGCTGGCAAGATATCGGAGGTCACGCAGCCAAGGTGCGGTCGTGTGCGCCGGCGAGAAGAGGAAGCCTTAACAGTCTCTGCGGACTGCTTATACAACGGAGCGTCCCGAGCGACGGACGTATGCTCCGCTAAAGACACATTTTGTACCACAACATCTGGTCCCAGATGTTGTTGTACGAGAGAGGGGCCTCTCTCGCTCGCGGCCCGGCTGGACCTGGACGAGCTAGGAACCGGACTAAAAGGCTTCCTCCGTTCTCGTTCACTATCCGCCGTCACTGGGTGTGCATCTATTATTTTTATAGTGCTCGCATCACCCAAAATTTCCTCTTGGACCGCATCGGACGAACCCGGCTGCCGAACCATTCGGTGAATGGACGCTACACCGGGCGAGCTAGCGGACGACATTTGTCTAATCTCCATGAGCACTTTTGCCGCTAGCTCTGTATTTAATTGTGACGACGGACGCACACTTGAAGAAGATAACATGGAAACATCACCCTGTTCTGGTTCCTCTGAAATAGAAACTGAGAGAGTAGAGTGACCTTGTGGAGAAAGAGCCGGCATCGCTCTTTCTCCAGAAACAACATATCGTGACACACGTTTCCAATGTTTCTCATCCCAATGTTCACATACAGGACAGGGATTAATGCGAGAACACTGACTACAATTTATGCAATAATCATGAAAGTCAGAGGAAGATTTCTTCCTATTACAATTTGAACAAGTTCCCTTCATTGTGAGAGAACAACAATAAGTCCTAGTTACTCGCAAGAACCCCTGACACAAAGATACATAATAACATGATCCATTAATAAATGAAAAAACAATTGCAAAACAAAATAATTTTGAAAAAATATTTTTTCAGAGAAGCCCAAGTTGCTGAAAAGTAACGTTGAGCCCCGATGGATCCGATGGCAAAGTGTGGTCAAAAATTTTAAAATTATATAAAATAATTAATGAGACACTTTCGGATAATATAAATGTATCTTATAATGAGATAAACTACCTCAAAGGCAAACAGCCCCCCTCAAAAAAGGCTGTTGCCAATGAAAACAAACAGTGTAAACACAGAAGAAAACATGACTCCAGGCACTGAAAAAACTGGCCCGGAATCAGTCCTCAATTACACTCTATCTGATGCAAAACAGAGACTCCCAGGGGAGAATCTGCAGAACATCAGATGGAAGATGCAGAACACAAACGTTATACACCCATGGGTGAAAACGTAACTATGGGGAAAATAACAGAAAACATTCTGTAACCAAGCAACTCTCCCAGGGAATTTTTAGAAATGAAACTTCTCAAAAATATGCCAAAAGCATGGGAGAATTGCAAGGGGGGACTTTAGAAGGTTAGGGGAGAGGAAACACTGAATAAGCAGTGCAACAATTAGCAAGAATGACAACAAGAGGCGTTTGCCTCGAAAATAGGCAACTTAACATAATTTTAACAAAAAATTTTAAGTACAGCCCTGATTATTTTTTGCCACTTCTTTTTTCCTCTCCTCCTTCTATCCTCCTTAGAATCACATTTTCTCCAAGAATTACGTGTCTGGCATCCTTTAAACTGAGATTTACAAGCACAAAGATCAGTGAGATGTTGACTGATGAAGGGCCAAACAGAGAATGATATTTGGCGCCAATTTTGGGACGACTGCGTCACTGCGCATGCGCAGTAGAGTCGTACTATGGAGGTCCTTTAGGACATGATTTCTTTTTGTTTTGGATGCAAATTTTGGGGATTGGGGGGCAAAATTTGTGTTTGGCCCTGGTTTTTGTGGAGTTAGCACCAGCTAAGTCTGGGTCATTGGTACAGTATAAAAATATCAACAGTAATGAGAAGTTAAAGCACCACAATCTGCACAAAAGCTGACTTTAACGCAAATTCTTACAACACCTAAACGCTAATTCTTACAACAAGTTTTGGCAGAAAATCAGCCTCAAAATCCTCAAATATGCATGTAATGAGGGTTAAATATTACTGCAATGGAGTTCAGTAACCCAAGTATAGAATATTAATCGCTTGGAAAGATACATAGAAACACAACTCACCTAAACACAAAGTTTACAAAGTTTTACAACTTAAAATTTAACACAAATTCTTACAACACCTAAACGCAAATTCTTACAACAACTTTTGGCAGAAAATTTTAGGTGAAAATTGGAAAAAAGTCGTATCAGGGTTAAATACTGTTCTGATAGTCCCCTACAACCTACATATGCAATATCAAAGGCCTGAGCCCACTGATGTTTGAGAAATTAACCTTAACATTAAATCTTACAATATTGGACACGCCGGACGCCAACGCCCGAGGTTATGACAATACGTCACCACATCTTACAGATGTAGGTGAGCTAATAATACTTTCGATCAAATCATGTTGGGTGGAGGAATAGAGTACCTGGAGAGGACCACCAAGCACATTACTTAAGGTAAAGGGTTGATAAACTGCTAAATGACGTGAGCAGAATTTTTTTCTCCATAATGCAACTTGGAAATCAACCAATTCATTCTTGTTTAACAGAGCTTGGTTGAATTGGTTATATTCCTAATTGCATTGTGGGAAAAATTTGCAGGGTATAATTTTTACATTTTGACCTCAGTGTCAAAGGGATTAACCGGTTAATAAGACTGGCAGACAAGTTTGGATAACACTTGGGAGTATTGGAACCGTGAAATTTCTTCCTGAAAAGGCATAATTATAAAAGTTTTGGCTAAGGCATGACAAATCTGTTTACAATGACATAGATGACTGTCAAGGCAAATTTCATGGGTTCCTCTACTCCAAATTATATTTCTGCCCTGTGGTAACTTTCTGACATGGATTGGTCAGCTGACAGTTTTAATGGCAGTTTTGAAAACAACACTATTTTATTTTCAACTGGAATTTTTTTTATTCATTCTAAAGGCTTGGTGACTAGGGCTATCCCGATTATTTGATTAGTTGACTACTTGCTGACTATTACAGTAGTCAAAGTTTTTAATTTTTAGTCAATCATTGTTCATTTTCAAAGCTGTACAAGTTGGGTTTAAAGTTTACTTAACAGTTAACACTGTGTATATACTGTAGTTTGGTATTGTAAACATTATAAATTTTAAGTAATTTGTATATTTTTTATACTTACCAATGGCCCAGACTGGCTGATGCGAACTCAAAAATTAATCCAGGGCCAAACACAAATTTTGCCCCCCCCCCCTCCCCAATCCCCAAAATTTGAATGCAAAACCGAAAAATTGATGTCCTACCTGCTCCTCCATACATGCACAGTATCCAGGAAGACACCAAAATTGGTGCCAACCATCTTTCTACAGATTGCCTGTTAATGTTATAAACAATGGGGAGGTATGAGTGCCCACTCATGGGAGGGCTATACCCATCTGGGCCATTGGTAAGTATAAAAAATATACAAATTACTTAAAATTTATAATATTTTTATACAACAACCAATGGTCCAGACTAGCTGAATCGTAAAAAGACTGGAGGGCCTAGGACATAAAGGAAAATCCAATCACTCAATCACTTCAGTAAAGGATATCTCCTACAGCAGAACAGGAGAAGATAGGAATTATATATGTCTTTCTCCTTTACGAGAAAAGAGAAAGGCATAACACCAACAATGTAATTGAGTATTACATAATATATAATTCTCCATTTAAAGCCTGCATAACCCGTTATGCTAATTCGGTGAAGGAAAACCAATATATAAAGATAGTCCAGAGAATGAGACTCTTTATACTCATTTAAAAGTGTCCGAGGATTGTATATTAACACCTGTTTGACACGCGACATACAAATGCTTCACAGTTAGCTATACTTTAAAAACAGTACATTAATGAGACATAGTTATTGCTTCACACCGAGCTACACATTAAAACCATCCCAGCACTGACTCAGGACTACTGACACTGGAGGAGGTCTTCCCTTGCTTTTCACTATAAAACCAGATGATCATAAGGGAAAAAAACGTCCCCCACCCCCCACCCCCCTTCCCCTTGTTCTGAGGTACATGTCCTCAGAACAAAGAGGGCAGCAGAACAGTGTCAATGCTGGAACGGACTGCCTAAATAACTATAGATGTAACCATTAATGGACGACATTCTGAGCAACAGAAAGAGGACCTGAAGATCTAAGGTCAATGGAGATGGACTCTAAATTAATTTCTCAGGTAAAACTTGGTAAATGAAGAGGGCTGTGTCCAGTATGCAGCCTTCATGAGATCAGTAATGGCTATACTGTTAGAATAAGCCCAGGAAGTGGACATTGCTCTAACCTTGTGCACTGATATCTTATTAAACGAATGTAGATCCGAAGATAGATTTTCATAGGCAATACGTATTGCCAACTGAATCCATCTAGCGGCTGAAAGAACAGAAATATCCTTTCGGTTAGGAATCAATGAAAGAAACGTTTTCTTTCTTTTCTAATAAAATTTGATCGACGTTTATAAATGCGTATAGCCCTGACTGGACACAGCAAAGGTCTACGGTTATCTGAGGATGGCAGAGCCTTAATGACAATAGGCTCAGGCTGCTTGTCTGGAATCTGGTTCTTAGCCAGAAACCCCACTTCCGTAGTGAGGGTAATGGTATTACCCACACTACAGTAGTGAGATTCATCAACAGATAAAGCATGAAGTTCACTGACTCTTCTAGCAGATGCAAAAGTTAACAGAAAAGCCATTTTATAGGTCAAGAATTTGAACTCTACAATGTCCAACGGCTCAAACAGAGCTTCTTCGAGCTTCAACAGAACCCAAGCCAAATTCCACATAGGAATTAATCTGAGGTTTCTAGGTCTATTAATAGAGAAATTTCTAACCAGCTTGGACAATGAAGTATTTGATCCAATAGCCAAGTTATCACAATGAGCGTAAGTGTCTGATAACATAGACCTATAGCCCTTAATAGTGACGGGCTGCAGTTTGAGAACATCAAACAAGTAAACCAAGAAATTGGCAATATTTGGTATGGACGGATCATAAACGTCTATAGGTTGAGACCTTCCGGGTTGTGATGCAGTGTGCATGACTTCCCCTGATAAAGAAGGTCCTCTCGTGGAGGAAGCTTCCGGGGAATGTCCCATAACAGACACCTGAGAAGATTGATCCAAGGTTTCTGTGACGACAGAGGTGCTACTAGCAGAATTTTGCAACGAGAGTGTTTGATCTTTAACAGAATCTGCTGAATCAACGGAGTTGGAAGATACGCATATCCTATCATTCCGTCCCATGAGATCGACAGTGTCTACTGCGCACACTCGATGATCTGGGCATGGCGACACGAACGTCAGTAACTGATTGTTCAGGTGTGTTGCAAACAGATCTATCATGGGACGATCCCACTGGTAGCAAATCTGCCTGAATATTCGCTTGTTGAGAGTCCACTCCGATGGCAACAGGCGACCTTTCCGAGAGACGAGTCTGCTAGTACATTCAGACGAGTCGATCGGGTATATGACGGACGGAAAGATGAACATGATGATTCATGACGTATAGGAGAATCCTCTCCGTTAATTCGCATGATGGAATTGAATGAGAGCCCCCTTGGTTCCTGATGTAAGCTACTACTATTGAATTGTCCGACAAAATTTGAACATGGACGTTCGCTATTCTGTGAATCCAATGTTGAAGAGCTAGCCATATTAACACCATCTCTTTGATGTTTATGTGCTTCTGTAGGAATCAAGAGTTCCTTCAAGTCTGCGGGACTTAGGGTCGCACCACAACCCATCTGACTCGCATCCATCATCATCGTGAAAGCCGGATCCGGCAGTTGCAGCAGAACTCCCTGAGTTAACCACTGAAGATTTGCCCAAATCTGAACCCTTTGTTTTACTAGGTCCATTAAAACAATACTTGTTTCGAGCAAATGCGTTTTCATACTCCAGTTCTGAGTAAAGAATATCTGGAGGGGACGCGTGCACAGATGGCCCACCGGAATAAGATCCGCAGCCACTCTGCACAAACCCATCAGTCGCATGAATTCCCTTGCTGTTAATGCGTCTGAGTGTAGACAAAAAGCGAGCATAACAAATGACTAATTTCGCTTTGGGTAATGGCAGATGAACCAGATTGTTGCGAGTCTCAAAGCTCATCCCCAAGTGAGTGAACGACTTGGATGGAGATAGATCTGACTTTTTCTCGTCTACGCTGAAACCGAGATGTAGGAGTAATAGAAGCAGACTCTAAACAACGTTCTGAAGAATAATTCTGTTACCGTATCTCTGCAGAATTTTGTCCAAGTAAGCCAACGTTACCGCAGATGAATGAGCTCGGAAGTATGACATTACCGAGTTCATTATTCGAGTGAATGCTCAGGGAGCCAGGTTCAGACCAAAGCACATTGCTCTGAACTGATAACTCTTCCCTTGTACAGCGAACAGCAGGTACTTTCTGAATGGCGGATGTACCAGGACATGAAAGTACACATCCTTTAGATCTAAGCATAGTCATTCACTCAAATGCTCGCTCTTACTGACCGAATGATCTCCATATAGAATTTTGGAGCCACAATAAGCTTGTTTATCCAGTGAGGTGATCTGCATAGGACATTGCGTCCAAATTCGCTGTATTTGATGAAATTGCTGTTTTTATTACGTCTGAGCGAATAGTGAATGCTGGTAAGGATACATCTAGATCCTCGGCATGGTCCAAGAAATGGTATGTTTATGGAAGATGTAGATAAGAAACCGCCTTTTTTCCTTGCACTCGAGAGGTTGAATACGGCGTCGTCTACATGGCCGATCGCCTGCGACACCTGCCTAGAATCGGAAAGGAATGAAGTTCTTCCTTTCTCGTATAAAGTCTGTGCCCAACGACGCCAGCGGTTTCTCTCTTGTTATCGCTGCATTCTGATTCGGCGGAACAAATTCATGGTAGTATTGATGGATGAAATCCATCGCAACCATGTGCTGTTCCGAAAGGGAAGGGTAATCCTCTTCCTTATCCCTTTCACCATTCGCGAGAATCAGTTGCGAATCTCGGTCCATTGCATCTGCATGAACAGATGACTGGACCGACCCTGCACCGTCCGACAGCTCAGGTTCTGAGTCTTAGAGAGGCTGCTTCTGCACTTGCTGGGATGCTACGATCAGCTGCACAATCTTAGACAGCAAGTCTGTCATCGAGGCCTGAGGAGCAGCAGTCTTCTGTTTCTTAGCCGCTTGCTGCTCTTGGGACGGCATGTCGGAGATAGATCTCTTCTCCAAACGTCCTGATGATAGAAGCCTTGTCTCTCTAGCTACTGGATGGACCGACTTCACGGGCGAAGAGTGGTCCCTTCTTCACGAAGCTGGCTGGAAATCCGAAGTCGGGTAGCTAGGATGCGGTCATGTATGCTTTATATTCGAAGCAGAAGCCGTGACTGTAGCCGATCTAGACAGAGTGTCCCGAATGGCAGGTGTGTAGGGCTGCAACGGTTCACCGCGGTCTCAGTGCACCACGGTATTTTTCCACGGTACAATACTCGGTTCATTCAGCCTAATTTTCGGTACGCTCACGGTACAGCGGTCGCAGCAGGAGACTTCCAACACCCCCAAAAGAGGGCCCATGAAGTCAAATGTGAATTTCAAGTAAACTCTCCTGCAGGATCAAACTGTTCTCCCTTTCCCTCTCCCTGAACAAATAGAAGGGGCTTGCCCGTATCACCCCCCCCCCCCCCCCCCCCCCCCCCCCCCCCCCCCCCATCACACACACACACTCAGTAACTCACCCAATTCTATGGACCTTGAATCATCAAAATTTATTGGGAAATTGGGCATATAATCTTGGTGGATAATATTTGTAATAGTTGGTGTGGTCAGTATTTATATAGAAAAAACTTTATACTATACATACGATTTCAAACATTTATTTTAAAAATTTAACTTATTCAAATCACTTAACAATAAAAGAAAGTATGGAATTCAAGTCCATAAAACAATCGGATGTGGTGGGGTCTTCCACGAAGTTGGTGCAGTTCAGACAAGCGATAAATATATTCAATATTCATAACCATGTTGATCATGTGATTTGGGGATACGTTTCTATTGGTTCGTGACAAACAACACTTATTTTCATATTGACGCTGTATAATTAGCACGTGGTGAACCATGTGTTTTTTCTGTCCTGTTTTGCCAAGTCAAGAGTGCATATTTCTACATGCATATTTCTACATCAGCTTAACAGGCTGCCTGGCTGCAACATTTCAGCTTTAATCTACCAAATATGCGGTGCATAGAAGCATGCTGTTAGTTTTAATGGACGGCTGTTGGGGATTGGGTCTGTATGAAAATTTGTAAGTGTCGACACAAGCAAACAGTTTGCAAACATAAACAGAACAGCAATTCCGAATGTGTGTCAGGAGAAGTAAGACGATTATTTATTGGCTGATTATTCAACAATATGCCAATCAAGTTTTGCGTTGTTTATTTGCGTATTTCCATTTCGCCTTCGTGTACACATGTCAGATCTGAAGTACATCCAATTATAACAACATGAGTGACAGAAATAAATGGACTGCCAATAACAACGAAGGTATCTTCAGCCCACCTCCAAAATTTAAATCCCCTGTCCGGAAACACTTTGGCTTTCCCTCATACAAAGATGAGATTGATAGTGAATCATGGTAAATTCCTCAGCTTGGCTCAGAATGAATAAAACCACACAGCCATGGGGGAAGGAAGTTATAAATTATTCTATTTTTTTTTTTTGTTGCAGTGCATTTTTGCACGGCACAGCTGCCACAGCAGTCCAGCAGCATGCTAGGCTTCTAGCGTACTGCAAACATGATTCACCCTCAGCTTTGGGGCGAATAATGTTAGAAAAAATGTACCGCAATACGTATTGTACCGCCACCGAAAAACCGCAATTCGTACCGAACCGTGAGGTAAGTGTACCGTTGCAGCCCTACAGGTGTGGATGCATGCTCTGGCCCATGCAAGTTCTTCACCACAACATCTGACCCCAGATGTTGCTGGGATAGAGAGGGACCTCTACCGCTTGCAGCCCTTTCAGACCTCACAGAGCTTTCCAAAAAACTTGCTGGCTTCTTCCCTAGTTCGTCATCGCTAGGTGAGCATGTTTAGATTTTAAGGTACTCGCTCTACCCACTACACTTCCTTCGACCGCAACGGACATACCCGGCATCACGGCTGCCACAGACGAAGTAAACGCTTCACCAGTCGAGCTAGCTGCTGGCAAAGGATTAAAACCAGTGGTCAGTGGCTTTATCCCTTGCCTAATATTCAGGAGCACCTTAGCAGCTAGCTCTGTTTGCTCATCAGAGCGCGATGACGGTAGCTCACTTTTGGTAAGTGTCACATAACCATCACCATGTTCTTGTTCCTCTGAAAAAGAAACTGAGAAACTTGAATGACTCTGTTGCGAGAGAACTGGCATTGGCTTCTCACCACTAACAGCATGTCGTGACACCGCACCCAACGTTTGTCATCCCAATCAACACATGTAGGACAAGAATTCATGAGAGTACATCGACTACAAGCAAGGCAACAAGCATGTAAATCTGAGGAAGACTTCCTTGCCTCTCATTTTGAGCTATAAGCTTTCATAATTAATAAGACAAAGTCAATTGAACTCCCACCAACTCCACAATAAATATATGATAAAGATACATAATAATGAACAATCAAAATAAAAATCGAAAAATTAATTTCAAAAAAATTTTCAAAACTTTTTTTGACAAAAGCCCAAGTTCCCAAAGGGAACATGAAGAGCCCAAGGGTATCCCGCTAGAGCCTAAGTGTGGACAAAAATCCAAAAATTATTGCTACACTACCGGAATATTAAAACATGTATCTTACAACAATCCTACAGTAATAATAAGTAGATACTACATATATTTTAAGAATGTTGCCAATGTAAACAACGTCAAGGAAAAAACTGGAAACAAGACCTTAGGCACTGAATAAAAAAAGGCCCAAAGTCAGTAGCAGATTTTAAAGCTACCCAATGTAAAGCAAGATCTTCAGATGAAGTAAAAACAATACATCGGATAGAAGATGCATGACCCAAACGACCCAACATCCCTAGGGTGAGGACGTAACCATGGGGATAAACAGAATAAACATTCTGTAATACACGTTAAACTCCCCCAAAAATTAATAAAAAATTTCAATAAAAATAAGCCAAAAAGCTTGAGAGTTTAACAGGAGGGCTTCAAGGAAGGACAGGGAAGGAACACTTAACAAACAGTGGATAAATCATTAGCAAGAATGATGACGTCAGGCACATGTCCCGAAATTGGGAAACATGAAATAATTTCGATAAAAGTTAAAAAATTTATAGTAATTTATATATTTTTTATACTTACCAATGACCCAGACATAGCTGGTGCTAACTCTTAAAATATAGGGCCAAACACAAATTTTGCCCCCCAATCCCCAAAATTTGCATCTAAAACTAAAGAAAACATGTCCTGAAAGGCCCTCCACACTTCGCCCCTACTGCGCATGCGCAGTGTCAAGGACGTTCCGAAATTGGCGCCATTAATCATTCTAATAACCAGTGCCTGGTAAGCGCTATGTACTCAGCGGGGAGGCAAGAGTTCCCAACTCCTGGGAGGGCCATCCCCGTCTGGGTCATTGGTAAGTATAAAAAATATATAAATTACTATAAATTTTTTAACATTTTTATACTGTACCAATGACCCAGACATAGCTGAATAGTAAAAAGGCTGGAGGGCCAAGGACATAGAGCAAAATGGAATACGCTCAATAAAATAAAATAGAGTCATCCCCTGTAGGGAAAAAGAAGTAATAGGCCTTACATGTATCTTTCTTATTTATGATAAATTAGAAAGATACAACACCTTCCAAAATTGAGCTTCATACATCCATGTACTCTATTAATATCCAATATAATCCTTATACTAATAATTTTTAAAGTAAGCCAATAAATAAAGTAAGTCTAGAGAATAGAGACTCTTATACTCCTAAAAGTGTCTGAGGATTGCATAATCATGTCCGTTGACATATGCAATATTCACAAGCTATACTTTAAAAACTAAGACTTGAATGAATTTTAAAAACCTAAACTTCTCACTAAACAACCATCCCAATAACAGCTCAGAATTACTAACTCCGGAGGAGGTATCCCCTTGTTTTCATAGTAAAACAGGTGACCCAAGGGAACACCCTCCCCCCCCCCCCCCCCCCCTTTTTCTTGCCCTGGGTCAAATAGCCCAGAGCGAAGAGGGCAGCCGAACGGAGACACTGCCGAAACAGACAGCCTACCTAGCTATAGTAGCAACTGTTAAGTGAATGACATTCTGAGCAGTAGATAATAGACCTAACAATAGAGGCCTCCAGAAAAGGACTCGATATTTCTAAGATAAAATTCATGAATGTGGATGGCTGAGCGCAAAGAGCGGCCTTCAAAAATCTATAATAGCGACACTATTAATGTAAGCCCAAGAAGTAGAAGAACTCTTACTTCATGAGCCGAAAACTTAAGCACAACTGCTAAGTCAATGATATACCATAAGCAGTACCGATAGTTAATAGAATCCATTAACAATAAAATGGAGCGTAACGTCCTTCTACTAGACATCAAAGACAGAAGAAGCTTACGCCCTTTGTAATAAACAGATATCTTTATAAATACATAAACTGTACCCGGAAAGAGTAAAGGCCTATGCCCATACGAAGACGGAAGGACCTTAAAATAATAGGTTCCGGATAATAGGAGCCTAACTCTTATGCAACAATCCAACCTAAATAGTAACGGAAGTATTGATTCCGATAGTGCATGAAACTCACTGACTCTACAGTAAAAGAGAAACCAACAGAATTACTGTCTAAAAGGTCAGAATTTGAAAACTACTGTTTCCAGAGGCTCAAATGATTACTTAGCTAAATAAGAACCGAAGTTAAAATCCGTATAGGAATTTAATCTAAAGATTCTAAGTCTATTTATCAAAAAGTTACTAACTGACTTAGATAAAGAGACAAAAGACTCAATTGTAAACTATCGTAGAGTGCATAGGTATGAGGTAACATAAACCTATAACCTAAATAATAACAGGCTGCAGTAGATCTTGTGAAACAAGTATACTAAAAAATAGCAATGAGTAGTATGGAGGGATCAACAATATGAACATAATGATCCCTACACCACGACGGAAGAGCCTCCACTTTAGCCGCATAGAATAGCGAAGAAGAGGATCTCCTATAGTAAGAAATCGCGTCCAAAGCTCGTCCAGTACAGTGCTTACAATGCAATACGGACCACACAACGGAATACATGAAGGTTGCGACCTTGCTGGTTGTGATAAAGATGACACGATTTACCCAGTGAAAAAGATCCTCACATAGAGGAAGATTTCACGTTAAGACCCACAGTAGACAAGAGAGTAAATTACTCATGATCTCTGTGAAGATAGAGATGCTATCAACAGAAATGTATTGTGGTTGTTTATCTTAGCAATACCTGCTAAAACAACAGCGCCGGAGGATACGCGTATCCTATCATTCCGTCCTGTAGATCAATAGAGCGTTAACAATATTAGCTCAGAGATCTGGACAAGCCAACACATACGTCTGCAATTGATTAGCAAGCTGTGTCATAAATAAATCATCATTGGGCGCTCCCATAGATAGCAAATCTGATTGAATACTTGTTTGTTGAGAGTCCATTCTGACAGCAACAAGCGACCCGTAAGAGAACGGGAGACCGATAAAACAATCAGACGACCCGGAATATGACGGACCAAAACTGAACTTGGTGTACTATAACCAACAGACGGATTCTTTCCATTAAATTGAATAACGGAAACGAAAGAGTGCCTCCCTGGTTCCGGAGATACGCCACTACTGTCGAATTAAAGGACAGGAATTTGGGCATGCGTTTCTGAATAATGTTCATGCAATGACATAAAGCAAGCCTAAAAAACATTATTCCGCGGAAGTTAAACTGATTGCTAAAAGACTGCGGAACCCAAAGACCCTGGCACTTCGAATCCGTAGGGATCAGTATTATATCCCAATCTGTTTGACTGGCAACCGTCATAACAGCCACACTCGGGTCCGGCAACTGCGGCGGCACTCTCTGAGTCAACCACCGAATGTTTGCCCCAGTCTGAATCTCTTGTAACACTAGATAGACAAGAGAACATATAAATCGAGCAATTCATGGATTGCCGAAAAGTTGCCGTCGAAGAGAAGCTCCTCCGAGAACGAAGCGACTCTGAGAGAGTTCTTAACCTTACTATCCACGCGTGTGGATGTAGCAAGGGCTGCGTCACGTCTAACTAACTCCAATCAGCCACTGAAGGGCGGAGTTATACGTGAACAAACTACTGCCCTCAAAAGAAATTACATTGAGAATAATATCCCGTAAATCTTTTCTTGAAGACGTAATGATAACGCCTCAGTAAGGCGGATTACGTATAATAAAGCGTCTAAGTTAAGTCTACTATACATAATGTCGTTCCCAACATTGAAATTGGAAAAGACATAAACGGCGAAAAAGAATATATGCAGTCTTTAATCACACCATCTAGACGCATATGAACTCTCGGTATGCCCTGCTCTGCCAAAATAAACTATTTGTATAAATGATAAAATGGCAGAAATGAGCAACGCGGACAAGAAACTAAACTATCATGCTTAGTAGCAGGCTTGTATATATATATATATATATAGCGTCGAAAAATAAAACACATGTTGTAATGACAATATTGGACTGCGTCGGTAAGTCAGGGACAATGTCCCTGAACCGATCGAAAAATCCGAGTCCAATGACGCTATAAGTCTCTTATCCAAGATCGCAGCAATGAAGTCCAAAATAATAATCACTGGAAGATAATGCCAGAAGATATGAAAGGCATCTTCCGATACTACTAAAGGGAAAACTCGAAATCTTTCGAATCCCTTTCGCCATCCTGTCGGACCCTATAAAGCGTTCGGTCGTCCGTAGCTGATGCAACCGCGGACCGCACCGACCCAGCGCCGTCGGATAATTCCTGATTCGACCGAGAAACTGTCAATTGCTGGGATGCTGCGAAACAACTGTGCTAACTCGGATAGCACGTCCGTCACTGAGGCCTGAGGAGAAGCGGTCTTACGATGCATTGCCGCTGGAAGCTCCGTGATCGTTACCCCGTGCATACTTCCAATATGCGAGCGAACGGAGTGTATAGGCCTCGTGTCCCTTGGCTACCGGATGGCGCGACCTATTCGCCGTGGAATCACTGAATGCCGAAACTGATCGGATACTCAGGTCACGTAGCCAATGTGCGGTCGTGTGCCCTGCTGTGAGGATGAGGAAGCATTAAAGACAGTCTCTCGGACTGTCAATATAACGGAGCGTCCCGACCAACGGACATATGCTCCGAATGTAAAATATCTGAACCACAACATGCGGTCCCCTATGTTGTTGGGCGAGAGAGGGACCTCTCTCGCTCACAGCCCGGATGGACCTGGACAAGCCAGGAACCAGACTAACAGGCTTCCTCCGATCTGTCCTCAATCTGCCGTCACTGGGTGAGTACTAAAGTAATTAAAGTGCTCGCATCACCCAAATCTCCTTCCTAGACCGCAACGGACGAACCTGGCAGCCGAACCATTCGATGAATGTACGCTACACCGGGTGAGCTAGCGAATGTCACTCCGTAGGCGATAGACATATTCCATGAGCACTTATTGCCGCTAACTCTTCATTAACTATGACGACAGAGGCACACTTTTGAAAGACATCTCCATAACTCTTCGAACAAGAAACCAGAAATGCTTGGATAGCAAGCATAAAAAAATAATATATATAGCGTCGTTCAATAATTCGAAAGTTTGTGTGACATTATTGGACTATGTCGGAACTGAGGGACGATGTCCCTGAACCGAACCAAAAATTTCTAAGTCCACCGACGCTATCAGTTTCTTATCCGGCATCGCAGCATTCTGGTCCGACGAAAGAAGCTGTAGAAGACCAAGTCAGATGACATACACAACAGCATATGTTGTTCCGAAAGGGAAAGCTCGAAATCCTCCGAATCCCTTTCGGTATCCCGTCGGACCGGATGAAACTTTTGGACGTCCGTACCCGCTTCCGCGGAGCGTCCCGACCCAGCATCGTCGGATAAAATATATGCGACAGATTCAGTTGATGCTGGGATGCTGCGATAAACTGTGCTATTAAGGAAAGCACGTCCGTTCCCGAGGCCTGTGCAGTAGCGGTCTTACGATGCATTGCCGCCGGAAGCACCGTGTACGTTGACTCCCGCACACTTCCTATGCGAACGTCCGGAGTCTGCAGGCCTCGTGTCCCTGGCTACCGGATGGTGTGACCTGGTCGCCGAAGAATCCTTGATCGGCGAAGCTGGTAATATATCGGCGGTCACGCAGCCAAGGTGCGGTCGTGTGCGCTGACGAGAAGAGGAAGCCTTAGCAGTCTCAGCGGACTGCCTATACAACGGAGCGTCCCGAGCGACGGACGTATGCTCCGCTTGCGACACATTTTGTACCACAACATCTGGGGCCAGATGTTGTTGAACGAGAGAGGGGCCTCTCTCGCTTGCCGTCCGGATGGACCGGAACGAGCTATGAACCGGACTAAAAGGCTTCCTGCGTTCTCCCTCCGATCCGCCGTCACTGGGTGTGCATTAAGTTAATTTATAGTGCTCGCATCACCCCAAAATTCCTTCTAGACCGCAACGGACGAACCCGGCTGCCGAACCATTCGGTGAATGGACGCTACACCGGGCGAGCTAGCGGACGTCAAAGGCCGTCGAACCTACTTGGGTCCTCTTAGGCAATTGGCGTATTTACATGAGCACTTTTCCGCTAGCCCTTCATTAATTGTGAAGACGGAGGCACACTGTTGGAAGACATCACAGATACATCACCCTAATCTTGATCGTCTGAAATAGAAATTGATAAAGTAGAGTGACCCTGCGGGGAAAGGACCGAAGTGTCCAAATCCCCAACAACATACCGTGACATACGCTTCCCATATTGTCATCGAAATCATACGATACAGAACAGGAGTTAATGCGAGTACACTGACCACATATAGAATGATAATAAAGTCAGAGGAAGACTTCCTCTTAAAACAATTGATCAATATCCTTTCAATGTGAAAAGAAAACAAGTCCTGGTACTCGCACTAACCCCTGGCAATCAAAATACATAATAATAATATGATCCATTAATATAGAAAAAATAATTGAAATCAAAATATTTTGAAAAAATATTTTTTCAGAACAGCCCAAGTTTCTGAAAAGTAACGTTGAGCCCCAATGGATCCCAAGCCTAAGTGTGGACAAAAATTTTAAAAATATTTTAAACAATTTATTCAACACTTACGAACAATAATAATGTATCTAGTTATGATTAAAATAACATAAAGATATTATTTTTTAGAAATCCCCCCCTCACACAGAGGGCTGTTGTAAATGTAAACAATGAGTGTAAAAACACTAAAATAAGACTCCAGGCACCCAGGCCCGAAATCAGTTACCAAAAATACACTATCTGATGCAAAACAGAGACTTCCAGGGAAGAAACTGCAGAACATCAGATGGTAGATGCAGAACACAACGCCTAATCACCCGTAGGTGAAGACGTAAACATGGGGAAAGAACAGAATTCATTCTGTTATTCAGCTAAAACTCCCAAGAAATTTTAGTAATAATAATTACAGAAACTATGCCAAAAGAATGGGAGAATAGCAAGGGGGAACTTAAAGGACAGGGAGAGAGGAAAACACTTAAAAAAACAGTGTAACTAAATAATCAGAATGACAACAAAACGGCTGCTGCCTTGAAAATAGGTAACTTAACATAATTTCATTAAAAAATTTTAAGTTACAGCCCTGATAATATTCTGTCACACATTCTTTTCCTCTCCTCCTTCTCTATCCTCCTTAGAATCACCATTTCACTAATATTTATGTGTCTGGCATCATTTAAACTGAGATTTAAAAGCACAAAGATCAGTAGGGGCGAAGTGTGGAGGGCCTTTCAGGACATGTTTTCTTTAGTTTTAGATGCAAATTTTGGGGATTGGGGGGCAAAATTTGTGTTTGGCCCTATATTTTAAGAGTTAGCACCAGCTATGTCTGGGTCATTGGTACAGTATAAAAATATTATAAAGTTACAGCCCTGAACATTCCTAACCACCATTGTTCACTTCCATCATGCAATTATGTCCAAGGATCCACCAATTTTACCATTGATTTGTGTCTGACATCCACAAAAATGAGATTTAAAAGTACAGATGTCAGTTCATTGTTGCTGACTTTAGGGCCAAACAAAGAATGATGGTTTGCGCCAATTTCAGTGTCTTCCTGGATACTGCGCATGCGCAGATCTTACAAGTATGGATGACCAGATAGGACATCAATTTTTCGGTTTTCAAGCAAATTTGGGAGATTGGGGGGCAAAATTTGTGTTTGTCCCTGGATTAATTTTTGAGTTAGTACCAGCTAGTCTGGGCCGTTAGTTGTTGTATAAAAATACGACCCTTTAGTGCTAGTGCTGAGTAACTGAATACCACTTTTTTACAACCAGCATCTCTTAATCAGTACTATAGAATATCTTTCTACAGTATCTTTCAAACAGTGTATGATTTGAATAATTTGCAGTTTTGGGAAGTCAGGCTATTAAAAAAATTCTTGTTTTTCAGGCACCTCCCTCGTCATAGAAAATCTGCCTCATCACCTTTTTTTCAATTCAAAATCTTTTCTATGACACTATTTTGTACTTGTAGGACAAATATTTAACCAATTATACCTTGTTTGACAGAGCTCACAGAACTCTGTCAAACAGGATATAGTTGGTTAAATTTTCAACTACCTTACAGGAAATTTTCACTCCAGAAAACATTGGTTTGCCACATAATAGTATAAGTAGTTAAATTTAATTTCTGATTCCAACTATTTTCAGAACTGTTTTGTGAATAAACAAAAAAAAACCTCCCTTCCTCATCATAAAATTGAGGGAAAATTGCCTGAGAAACATATAGGCCTTATTGAAGACTGCAGAGTAAATAGAATCTTTGGTCTTGTACAGTAGAATGACCACATCAGAACAATCTGAACAGCAAAAGTTGTCACAATAGTGTAAGTTCACTTGCAGTTTTAAGTAACTTGTGCAGGAATATCGGGAGGTTATGTTTGAAATTTCTGGAAATTAGTGAAAGAAAATAAAACATTTGCACAAGCATTCTTCTGTTTAAAATTCTTCTGGTCAGTCAGAGGTACTGGTAATTTGGTGTTTCCATTTTATCTTAACAGAGAAGTACACACATTCATAGATCATCAGTTTTAAATCTGTAAGTACAATGGAGACTGTTTATTGAATTTATGGGAAATTACTATTAATCGACTAACCACCGATTAATGGTGGCAATTAGTCAACTACAAAAATTTATAGTTGTGATAGCCCTTTCCATGGCTTAAGTCTCCAAATGAGATGTCTCCAAGCTTTGTTAGAACTCTCTGTAAAGGCCACAACAGAAATAAACTCACTGTTCAAACCAACTGTTGCAGTAATCTTATTCAGATTCATTCCTTGGTACTTGGGATTAAATTTTGTCTTCGTCTGTTCAAGGTAGGTCTGAAATTAAATGAAAATGATAGTGTCACTGACACTGCAGCTTAACTTGAATGTGAGTAGTGTTTGATGAAAAGGATAATGTTTAATGTTTATGAAAGGATTATGAAAGAATATAAGAATTGTGATAATTGAGAATATGTTAATTTCTGTACCCTACGTTCTATGTTTTCAACACTACTAATTTCAGGTGGAGACTGTACGAAAGAATTGAGGCCTGGGTTGATGTGGTCCTCACAGTTAACTTATGTCAACCAAAGTTACCAAGTTACAGTAAAATCATTCCAAAACAAGTCATCCGACCAAGTTACAATGAAATCACTTCATAAATATGACTCATAGACCTTGCTAAAGGAATCTGGGTCACATGTCCGACCAGCAGTCACGGTTAACTGATCACAACCAAAATAGGACAGTCTAATTTAGATATCATACCCAGTCATCCTTCCAAATTACAATGAAATCTCTTCATCAAAAATGAAGTGTAGACAGTGCTAAAGGAATCTAGGTCACATGCCCAAGCAGCAGTAATGGCTGACTGATCATGACCAAAATTTGAAAGTCTCATCTAGACATCAAGTTACCCTGCCAAGTTACAATGAAATCGCTTCATAAATATGAACTGTAGACTGTGCTAAACAAATCTAGATCATGCACCTGTGCGGCCAACATGGTTGACCAATAAGAACAAAAATAGGACGTTTTCACATCTAGACATTATACTGAGTCATCCTACCAATTTTCAATGAAATCCCATCATAAATGCAACCTGTAGACTGTGCTAATGGAACATGCCCCTGTGGCTATGACGGTTGACTGAACCTGACCAAAATAGGATGTTCTTGTCAGATTTTATATAGAGTAATCCTACCAAGTTATAATGAAATCCCTTTATAAATTTATTTATTGGAGTTTAATGACACTTTCAACAACCAGGGTCACCTTTTGCAGGTGGAGGAAGCCGGAGTAACCTGAGAGAACAACCAAGCAATGGTGAGCAACTGTCAGACTCCCCAAAGTATTAACTCCACACAAACAGGGTTAGCACTGGTTGAAGACAAGTGCACTATCGACGTGCAGTATGCCTTAGTACACAACGCCACCATGCCCCACGTGGGCAATTGGGATTTAGTGTCTTGCCCAAGGACACAACACGGCTGACGAAGATGGGATTCAAACAGAGGACCTCTCGGCTTTCAGCCTGCATCTCTACCTACTGAGCCACTGTGCTCCCCCTTTATAAATATGACCTGTAGACTGTGCTAAAGGTTTTCGTGGTTGATTGATCACGGCCAAAGTGGGATGTTCTCATCTAGACATGACTTCAAACATGCATGAAATTTAGTGATGATCAGACAAGAACTATGGGGTGTAGCCTGTGCTAAAAAAAATGTGAACAGACTCACAGACTTCCACACGCGTGATGGCAACAGCTTATCTTGACTTTGTCAAGTCATGTTAAAAATGTCACACAAGATTAATATAATCCATCATGACCTGATGTGTCAGATAGAAAAAATTCACCTGAAGAGGCAGATTTTTGGTCCCAATGTCATGCTGAATCATTCTCTCCCACTCCCAGAGCTTTGTTTTCATCCTCCAATCAAGCAAGACAATATAAGATAATTTTATAGCTTTTAAGCCGTCATTCTGATCTGAAAAGTTAAAAAATTTATAGTAATTTATATATTTTTTATACTTACCAATGACCCAGACTTAGCTTAGCTGGTGCTAACTCCACAAAAACCAGGGCCAAACACAAATTTTGCCCCCCAATCCCCAAAATTTGCATCCAAAACAAAAAGAAATCATGTCCTAAAGGACCTCCATAGTACGACTCTACTGCGCATGCGCAGTGACGCAGTCGTCCCGAAATTGGCGCCAAATATCATTCTTACTGGCAGTGCCTGGTCAGCGCTATGTACTCAGCGGGGAGGCAAGAGTTCCCAACTCAGGGAGGGCCATCCCCGTCTGGGTCATTGGTAAGTATAAAAAATATATAAATTACTATAAATTTTTTAACATTTTTATACTGTACCAATGACCCAGACTTAGCTGAATAGTAAACAGGCTGGAGGGCCTAGGACATAGAGGAAAATCCAATAAGCTCAATTATAAAATAAAGAGGTAACCCCTTAAGGAGAAAAGGAGTATTAGGCTTTACATGTATCTTTCTTATTTAATATTTAAATTAGAAAGATACACTACCCTTAATAATTGAGCACAATAACATTCATGTTCTCTATTAACATCCAATATAACCTTTATACTAATTATTTTTAAAACAAGCCAATAATTAAAGTAGTCCAGAGAATTGAGACTCTTTATAATCATTTAAAAGTGTCCGAGTATTGTATATTAAAGCCCGTTTGACACTTGACATATACAAATGCTTCACACCGAGCTACACTTTAAAAATAAGACATGAATGAAATTAAACATTAATATTACACTTTAAAACCATCCCGGAAGCGACTCAGAAATACTGTCTTGGAGGAGGCATTCCCTTGCTTTTCACTATAAAGCAGGTGACCTAAGGGAACACCCGCCCCCCCCCCCCTTCCCCTTGCCCTGGGTCAAATAGCCCAGAGCGAAGAGGGCAGCCGGACGGAGTCACTGCCGGAACAGAAAGCCTGCATAACTATAGTTGCAACTGTTTAGTGGACGACATTCTGAGCAACAGATAACGGACCTAAACAATGCAGGTCTCCAGAAATGGACTCAATATTTCTGAGATAAAAATTAGTAAATGTGGATGGCTGAGACCAATAAGCAGCCTTCATTAAATCTGTAATAGCAACACTATTAGCATAAGCCCAGGAAGTAGAAAGAGCTCTTACTTCATGAGCAGAAATCTTAAGCACAGACTGCTGAGAAGAAGATAAATCTTCATACGCAGTACGGATAGTTAACTGAATCCATCTAGCAATAGAATGGACTGAAATGTCCTTTCTATTAGGCATCAAAGACAGAAAGAAACGTTTCCGTCCCTTTCTGATGAACTGAGATCTCTGTTTATAGATACGTAGTGCTCTAACAGGACAGAGTAAAGGCCTACGCCCGTCTGAAGACGGAAGAGCCTTAATAACAATAGGTTCCGGATATTTATTAGGAGCCTGATTCTTAGCTAAAAAACCGACGTTAGTAGTGAAGGTGATAGTGTTCCCAACACTACGATAATGAGAATCATCCACCGATAGTGCATGAAGCTCACTGACTCTTCTGGCAGAAGAGAAAGCTAAGAGAAAAGCTGTCTTATAAGATAAGAATTTGAAATCTACTGTCCCAAGAGGTTCAAATGGCTTTTCCTTCAATTTAAGGAGAACCCAAGCTAAATTCCACTTAGGAATTAATCTAAGAGTTCTGGGTCTATTTATCGAAAAGTTTCTAACCAATTTCGATAAAGAGACATTAGATCCAATTTGTAAACTATCATGATGTGCATAGGTATCAGATAACATAGATCTATAACCCTTTATAGTAACCGGTTGCAGTTTGATTTCGTCAAACAAGTATACTAGAAAGTTAGCAATGTCTGGTATAGAGGGATCAAATATATCAACAGAATGATCCCTACACCAACGACGGAAAACCTTCCACTTAGCCGCATAGTTTAGCGAAGAGGAGGTCCTCCTACAGTTAGAAATCGCGTCCACTGCTCGTCCTGTAAAGTGCTTGCCATGCAAGAAGGACCGCACAACGGAAAAACGTGAAGGTTGAGACCTTGCGGGTTGTGATGCAGTTGGCGCGATTTCCCCTGCCAAAGAAGATCCTCTCGTGGAGGGAGCTTCTGCGGTAGGTCCCACAACAGACACCTGAGTAGATTTATCCACGGTCTCTGTGGCGACAGAGATGCTACCAACAGAATCTTGCATTGAGATTGTTTTATCTTTAGCAATACTTGTTGAATTAACGGCGCTGGAGGATACGCATATCCTATCATTCCGTCCCAAGGGATCGATAGAGCGTCTACAGCAAATGCTCTTGGATCCGGACACGGGGACACATACGTCTGCAACTGATTGTTGAGATGTGTCGCAAATAAGTCTATCATTGGCCGTTCCCATTGGTAGCAAATCTGATTGAATACTTGTTTGTTGAGAGTCCACTCCGACGGCAACAAGCGACCCTTTCGAGAAAGGGAGTCTGCTAGCACATTCAGACGACCCGGTATGTGACGGACCGAAAGAAGAACGTGATGTTCCAACGCAAACAGAAGGATTCTTTCCGTTAGATTGAACAACGGAACTGAATGAGTGCCTCCCTGATTCCGTATATACGCCACTACTGTCGTATTGTCGGATAGGATTTGGACATGAGCATCGTGAATAATGTCCATCCAGTGACGTAACGCAAGCCAAATTGACATCATTTCCTTGATGTTTATGTGCTTGCACAGGAATTGCGTATCCCAAAGACCCTGGCATCTCGAATCCGTTGGGATTAATGATGCACCCCAACCTGTTTGACTGGCATCCGTCATAATGGTAAAACTCGGATCCGGCAACTGCAGCGGAACTCCTTGAGTTAACCACTGAATGTTTGCCCAAGTCTGAATCTCTTGTTTCACTTGATCTGACAAGAGAACGTCTACATCGAGCGAATGAATTTTCACACTCCAATTCTGAGTCAAGAAAATTTGAAGAGGCCGTGTGCGTAGCCGTCCCATCGGAATGAGATCCGCAGCGGCTCCGCACAGACCTATCAGTCTCATAAATTCTCTCGCTGTGACTTTGTCTGTATTTAGACAATAGCGAGCGTAACAACTGACTAATTTCGCTCGGGTTAACGGCAGACGAACGAGATTGTTGTGCGTCTCGAAGCTCATTCCCAGATGAGTGAATGACTTGGATGGCACCAGATCCGACTTCTCCTCGTTTACTATGAAACCGAGACGTCGGAGCAATAGAAGAAGATTCTGAACATCGTTCTGAAGCGTTAACTCGTTGCCGTACCTCTGAAGAATGTCGTCCAGGTAGGCCGACGTTACCGCAGACGAATGAGCTCGGAAGTAGATCATTACCGAGTTCATTACCCGAGTGAAAGCCCAGGGTGCTAGATTCAATCCGAAGCACATGGCCCGGAACTGATACACCACTCCTAGGACTGCGAAGCGTAGATACTTTCGGAATGTCGGATGTACCATGACGTAAAAGTACGCATCTTTGAGATCTATGCTCGTTGCATAATCGTTCACCCGAATACTCGCTCTGACCGATCGAATCGTCTCCATATAAAACTTCGGAGCGATGATCAGCTTGTTTATCCAGCTCAAATCTATGACTGGACGGAACGAGCCGTCTGGTTTCGGAACCAGAAACAGATGGCTGTAGAATCCCAGCGATTCCTGGTTTTCTACGACCTCTACCGCGTTCTTCATTAAAAGAGACTGCACCTCTGATAGCAGAGCGTCTCTTTTCTGAGGGTTTGACGGAAGATGAGACCACTTTGGACTTCGAGTTAATGGAGGCTTTCGTTTGAAGGATATCTTTAGACCTTCCGAAGTCACTCCTCTCACCCACGGATCGTCCGTAATCGACGCCCACTCTTGAGAAAAACTCGACAACCTTCCGCCAACCGGAACGCGATAGAGGTTTGAGCCATCACCTCCTGGATCTGCGAGGCCTGCGGTAGGAGAAACCACGTCTTCCACGACCCGCACCTCGCCTCGTCGACCTCGGGGCGTCCGACCGATTGTCCCGGCCTGAAGGACGTCCCGAACGAGAGTCGCTATCCTGACGGTCTCTCGAATAAGAGCTAGAGGACGCACCGGAACCTCTATAGGAACCTCTCTTGGGCGGATAAGACCCAGAAGTGCCCGCCTTATTCGTGTCTGCTGAATCCGACCTTTTAGGAGCGGATCTAAACAACAGAGAATCACTAGCTTTCTTTTTAATATTATCATAAATAGCGGAAAGCTTGCCGTCAAAGAGAAGATCTCCTGAGACCGAAGCGACTCTAAGAGAGTTCTTCACCTTAGAATCCACTAGTGTGGATGTAGACAGGGCTGCGTCACGTCTAACCAACTCCAGATTTGCCACTGAAAGGGCGGAGTTACACGTGGAATAAGCTACTGCCCTTGAAAGAAGTCTTAAGGAGGATTGTATATCCTGAAACTCTTCCCCTTGAAGACGCAGTGATAACGCCTTCGTAAGGTGATCTGCGTAAGATAAGGCATCTAAATTGGCTCTGTTAGACGCAATAGCTGTTTCCAACACTGCGGTTGGAATAGAAGCTGACGACGGTAATGATAGCTCTA
The DNA here is from genome assembly GCA_031216915.1 of Pictodentalium vernedei. NCBI lineage: Eukaryota > Metazoa > Mollusca > Scaphopoda > Dentaliida > Dentaliidae > Pictodentalium > Pictodentalium vernedei. The sequence continues at coordinate 874,922,099 of CM062296.1, read as the reverse complement.
AGTCTTCCGCCTCGTCGTCCATACGCAGAGGAACTCTCGGTATACCCTGACCTGCCGTGTCGAATTTATTCCTTGCATTAATGAAAGGCAGGTTGAGAGTATTTGCGGACAAGAAGCCTGCTTTCCCTGTCCTGGAAGCAAGTTTAAAAATAGCGTCGTTCAATAATTCAAATGTTCTTGCAACATTATTGGACTGCGACGGAAACTCGGGAGCGATGTCCCTGAACCGCTCGAAAAAATCAGAGTCCAATGACGCTATAATTCTCCTGTCCGGAAGCGCAGCAGTCTGGCCCGACGGAACAACTTGAGGAAGAAAGTGCCGGATGAAGTCTACGGCAGCTTTGTGTTGTTCCGAAAGGGATAGCTCCAATTCATCCGTATCCCTTTCACCATCCGGTCGGACCTCCCGATGTTCCCGGTCGTCCGCCCCCGATGCTTCGGCGGAGCGTACCGACCCAGCGCCGTCGGATAATTCTCGATCCGACACCGTCTCTGTCGGCTGCTGGGATGCTGCGATAAGCTGTGCTATCTGCACTAGAATGTCCGACGTCGAGACCTGCGGAGGAGCGGTCTTTCGCTGCTTTGCCGAGGGCAGCTCCGCATCAGATGGCTCCCGCATACTTTTCCTATGCGAACGTCCGGAGTCCATCGGTCTCGAATCCCTGGCTGCCGGATGGTGTGACCTGGTCGCCGAATAATCCTTCATCGGCGAAGCTGGCAAGATATCGGAGGTCACGCAGCCAAGGTGCGGTCATGTGCGCCGGCGAGAAGAGGAAGCCTTAACAGTCTCTGCGGACTGCTTATACAACGGAGCGTCCCGAGCGACGGACGTATGCTCCGCTAAAGACACATTTTGTACCACAACATCTGGTCCCAGATGTTGTTGTACGAGAGAGGGGCCTCTCTCGCTCGCGGCCCGGCTGGACCTGGACGAGCTAGGAACCGGACTAAAAGGCTTCCTCCGTTCTCGTTCACTATCCGCCGTCACTGGGTGTGCATCTATTATTTTTATAGTGCTCGCATCACCCAAAATTTCCTCTTGGACCGCATCGGACGAACCCGGCTGCCGAACCATTCGGTGAATGGATGCTACACCGGGCGAGCTAGCGGACGACATTTGTCTAATCTCCATGAGCACTTTTGCCGCTAGCTCTGTATTTAATTGTGACGACGGACGCACACTTGAAGAAGATAACATGGAAACATCACCCTGTTCTGGTTCCTCTGAAATAGAAACTGAGAGAGTAGAGTGACCTTGTGGAGAAAGAGCCGGCATCGCTCTTTCTCCAGAAACAACATATCGTGACACACGTTTTCAATGTTTCTCATCCCAATGTTCACATACAGGACAGGGATTAATGCGAGAACACTGACTACAATTTATGCAATAATCATGAAAGTCAGAGGAAGATTTCTTCCTATTACAATTTGAACAAGTTCCCTTCATTGTGAAAGAACAACAATAAGTCCTAGTTACTCGCAAAAACCCCTGACACAAAGATACATAATAACATGATCCATTAATAAATGAAAAAACAATTGCAAAACAAAATAATTTTGAAAAAATATTTTTTCAGAGAAGCCCAAGTTGCTGAAAAGTAACGTTGAGCCCCGATGGATCCGATGGCAAAGTGTGGTCAAAAATTTTAAAATTATATAAAATAATTAATGAGACACTTTCGGATAATATAAATGTATCTTATAATGAGATAAACTACCTCAAAGGCAAGCAGCCCCCCTCAAAAAAGGCTGTTGCCAATGAAAACAAACAGTGTAAACACAGAAGAAAACATGACTCCAGGCACTGAAAAAACTGGCCCGGAATCAGTCCTCAATTACACTCTATCTGATGCAAAACAGAGACTCCCAGGGGAGAATCTGCAGAACATCAGATGGAAGATGCAGAACACAAACGTTATACACCCATGGGTGAAAACGTAACTATGGGGAAAATAACAGAAAACATTCTGTAACCAAGCAACTCTCCCAGGGAATTTTTAGAAATGAAACTTCTCAAAAATATGCCAAAAGCATGGGAGAATTGCAAGGGGGGACTTTAGAAGGTTAGGGGAGAGGAAACACTGAATAAGCAGTGCAACAATTAGCAAGAATGACAACAAGAGGCGTTTGCCTCGAAAATAGGCAACTTAACATAATTTTAACAAAAAATTTTAAGTACAGCCCTGATTATTTTTTGCCACTTCTTTTTTCCTCTCCTCCTTCTATCCTCCTTAGAATCACATTTTCTCCAAGAATTACGTGTCTGGCATCCTTTAAACTGAGATTTACAAGCACAAAGATCAGTGAGATGTTGACTGATGAAGGGCCAAACAGAGAATGATATTTGGCGCCAATTTCGGGACGACTGCGTCACTGCGCATGCGCAGTAGAGTCGTACTATGGAGGTCCTTTAGGACATGATTTCTTTTTGTTTTGGATGCAAATTTTGGGGATTGGGGGGCAAAATTTGTGTTTGGCCCTGGTTTTTGTGGAGTTAGCACCAGCTAAGCTAAGTCTGGGTCATTGGTACAGTATAAAAATATGATAAATTTTAAGTAATTTGTATATTTTTTATACTTACCAATGGCCCAGACTTGGCTGGTGCAACCTCAAGATTATTAAGGGCCAAACACAAATTTTGAAACCCCCAATCCACCAAATTTGCATACAATACCGAAAATTAAAAGTCCTATCTGGCCCTCCATACTTTTAGTACTTGCGCATGTGGAGTACCCAGGAAGAGACCAGAATTGGCGCCAACATCATTCTTCCTAGTTGTGCCTTCTGAAGTGATAATTCTGCGGGGAGGAATGAGTGCCCACTCATGGGAGGGCCATCCCCGTCTGGGCCATTGGTAAGTATAAAAAATATACAAATTACTTAAAATTTATCATATTTTTATACTAAAACCAATGGCCCAGACTTAGCTGAATCATAAAAAGGCGGAGGGCCTAGGAGTTAAAGAAATAGCAGACCAAAATACAGCTCCTTAGCCTGCATTAGAACTCCCAAAGTGAAAAGGAGATTAAAAATTTAAGGAATTACCTATATGTCTCTCTATACAGCAAAAGAGAAGACATACCCCCGAAATAAGGAGCAATATCCAAGTAATTCCCTATTACTTAGCATAAATGATTACGCTAAATGGGTGTAACAAGTCCCCAATTTTAAGGCTAGTCCGGAATAAAACATTTAAAATTGGGAAAGGAGTCTCTGAGAGTGAGAGACTAGTGCCCACAAACACACGCCATATATAATGTAACAAGCTGTACATAAGATCAGAATAATCTACGGACAATAACAAATTATAAACACTTATTAAAAGTCCTTTCTGTTCAGGCCAAGTGGTTGGAGCATTCTTAAAGTGACAATCCAATGCATTTCATGAGTTCAGAGCTGTTCTATCACATTTGGTCCCTCGGGGTCGGAGGATAATACCTGTATGATGCGGTAGCACACATCAGACAGTATGTGATCATTTTGGTTGAAATGTATGGAGACAGGTGTGTCCCGTTAAAATTTGGCTGCTCACTTATGAGCGTGTCTTGTAAGTGGTTTTTGGTTATGTTGCTCCGCTGACTACGGGGTTTTGGTATTGTTGTCCGTAGGCCAGTGGGGAAGAGGCTATTTTCCATTCATTCATTCAGGAAAAGGCCCTGGAGTTCTAATTTAAGTTGTTTAATGCAAAGATTCCGTATGGTACGGTATGCAGGTTTGAATTCCTCTTGCATCCTGCTCTGGCTCTTGGCACTGTCTTGGCGCTGTATATTATACAGAATTTTCTGAAAACAAGTTTCCTCGAACTCATGTAGTTGTATTGAACAGTACAGACAATAACAGCTTAACTCACAGTTACACACTTATTAAAAGGCCAGAAGAGGTAAAGAGGAAAACACCCCCTCCCACCCCCCTCCCTTTTTCTTTGAAGGAATAATCTTCAAAACAAAGAGGGGAGCGGTCTGGAAACAGTGAGCCTAAAAGGCACCTGGCTATTAATTATTATTAATTTATTGGTGCTTTAATGCCACATCAGCAGCTAAGGCTATATCGTGGTGATCCTGGTTATTAAAATTGCAAGCTTCAAAATGTATGCTGCATCGGGAATACGTAGATAGATTGAAAACCGGTGATATCAATGTGTACAACCTTAAACTTGTCCAATTGAATCCCAATGGAAAGTTATCAAATAGAACTTATACTCCTCTTAACCAACACACAGGCGAACATGTTCAGGTGTACAATTAATTCCAATAATGAACCTCCAAATTGTAATCGTTCAATTATATGAGAGTAGGAATATGCCTGGTGTACCACTTACTGCTGAAAACTGAATTCAGAACATGCATTGGGACAGGATTAAAAAACCCATCACAGACCGTCCCCAAATAATTCATTGTTCCCTAGGTCCGTTAAAACCAATGACTGTTCGGGGAAAGAATATACCACTCTGAATAATGAAGCCAAAAATAGAGAACGTATGCATAGACGGCCTGTTGGAAACTCCATAACTGATCCAACTAGCCCCAAAATTCTTATAAGCTCTATATTAACGCAGAGTCAGACTAAGAGAATCTATTCCGTAATAAGTCTGCCTAATAATATATACATATTATGCACACAATCAACAGAATCCTGCCTGTACCCTCATCTGAATACAGCCTGTATCAAAGGTGTGACTGAGCGATACAAAAACTAACCAGGAAACTGAAGGAATAAAACGACGTTAATGCAATTAACCCGAGGAATAGATTCATACGTCAAGACAAAAGCAGACAGCTCTGAGCGTAACTACTCAGAGTAGACTAATTACCACATTTGGAGAATGTCGCCCAGATAACCGACATGCCTGCCACACAGAACACGAAGGCTAGCAATATCAACCAAATGTATTCATGAAAGAATTTGGAATCCAAGAACAGTTACTGTTCAGGAATCATATGCTCATATATAACTTACGAATGTTCAATCACAGGAAGCAGACCAACTAGAGAGGTGGGGGTGCGGGTGGGGGTTTGGCATATAAATCATATTGAACCCCCCTCACCTGAATCACTAGATAAGTAAGGCCAGCGCAGTAATATTAAGGCGCTTGGAACAGTGACAAATTCCCTTTTCTCTATATGAAAAAAAAAATTCACACTACATTCCCAAGCTATACTGCTGCTGCTATTCTCAATAAAGAGTAATACAGCTAAAAAGCTTGTAGTTAGCCCAAGCAAGCATAATGACACTAACCCGGCACGACTCGTAATGCTTTAGTGTTAGTTATCTAGAATAGTATAGAAACCGTAGGGCACCCTCACGTCTGACTGACTCCATAATGCCACTAAGGACGGAGGGGGGACGTGATGAACATGGCACTATTGCAAGGAATATACCCGCTGAAACAGCGTCGACATATCCCTCGAAATCAAGACAGTACGCCATGTCGTCAAATAAAACACCATATAGACATAATATCCAATCATCAAGTGGGAATATAATCCACAACATTAGATTTGCTAAAAATGAAAGTGGGAGATGAAAACTATGTTCCAGCACCTGATCACAAGAAACCTAGATGAACTCCTTGCACCTCGTACCGATTATAGCAGGAATATAATCCTGAAAAGGAGTTAACTATAGGCATTTGAAAGAATGCTCATTAATCACACTAGGTTAATATGGCATTATCAATAGGGCTAAAAGCCTCAGACAACTAACATAAAAACAATACCGCTAAGGAGAGAACAAACTCTTCTCATGTAACGGTACCTTGTCTGATAGGACAGTGGTCTCAGCCTGGCTGAAGCAGCTTAAGATCTTTCTATTCGAGAAGACAATTAAATGGCTGATAACTGCAGCCCTAGAAGCTCACTAAAGGAGACTTACAACGCTAGCCACTAATGACAGGAATAAAAACACCACTCAAACCTCTAGCTAGGCTACTAAGGTGTCAACAATAAGACTAAAGTCTATGACACTTAAGAAAACAACACCGAGAAGGAAAAGAGCACTCTTTTCCTTTAGCGGCTCTATTCCCAAAAGACAGCGGTCTCAGCCTAGCTAATGGAGCTTAGAAGACTTCATCTCCGTGAAGACAGATATCTCAGTGTAAATTTTAGCGACTTTAGACAGCTCACTAGATGGAGACTTACGTTAGTCGCTCAAGTTAAGGGAAAAAATGGCCGCACTTGATTCTTATAAGGCGTCAACAAATGGACTAAAAGCCCCAGATGCCTAAGAATATAACACCGAGAAGGAAACAACGTACTCTTCCTTTTCAACGGCCCTGATTCCAAAGAGACAGCAGTCTCCTATTAGATTGCATAGCGAATAAGTCTTCATCTCGTGAAGACAGATATCTCGGTGAAACTGCGATATTGAAAGCTCGCTAAATGTAAATGGAGACTTACAACATTAGTCCCTCAAGGTAAGGAATAAGGACCGCTCTAACGACCGGAATTCCAAAGAGACAGTAGTCTCAGATATCTAACGCAGTTTATTCGTCTTCATCTCGATGAAGACAAATCGTCCCTTGAGTTCCAATGTGTTCTATGTGCCTACTGGCACATAGAACACATTGGAACTCTAGGGACGAAATGTCTGTTTAAGCCAAACTAAGGCAACAACAATAGGACTAATTGCCTGTGATGCCTGGGAGTATTACACCGAGAAGGAAAACATAATCTTTCCTTCCAACGGCCTTATTCCAAAAAGCTAGCGGTCTCAGCATAGCTAACACAGCCTAGAAGTCATACATCGGTGAAAACAGATATCTGTGTGTTAACCTGCAGCCTTAGACAGCTTGCTAAACAGAGACTTATGACATTACCTGCTAATGTATAAGAAAAGACTGCTCTAACTGTACATAAGGCTACTGTGGCATCCACAATAGCACTAAATGCCTCTGACGGCAAGGAATACAACACTGAGAAGGAAAAGACGTACTTATTCCTTCTAACGGCTCGATTCCCAACAAGACAGCTGTCTCAGCCTATCTATGAGTCATCGATCTTCTATTCATAAGGAATAGATCATTGCCTTTTTTATACTATTGCTAAGCCATGGGAGGCATTGTTAATCAGAGCAAAAGCCTTCAAGACCTGAGCCGAAAAAGATCTGGGAAGGAAAGACCGTTCACCCAGTACCTTAAGCTGTTTTTTGCCTTGCAAATGCAGACTTTTGTTCAGATGGAACAAGATTCGAAGAGCTTATAAATAACAAGAGGCCCCAAGGAGTCTTAATCGCTCACCAGCCAAAGAAGTATTTGGGGTCACATTCAGTTAGACATGGTTCATCAACACTACAAAGGAATGAAGTCATGAGAGACAAATTTTATGGAACTAGGGACATGGCTTGAACAAACTTGAATCTTACCCCCTAAGGTGCTGCATACCAAATATCAAAAGCATTCATCTGCTGGATCTGAAGAAGAAGATTTTTAAAGAAAATTCCTCATTCTGAACTAAGTTATCATTTGGGCTCCCACAGTGAGCCCAAATATGAACCCAGGGACTTGGATTGAACAAACTTGAATCTCACCCCCTAAGGATGCTGCATGCCAAATATCAAAACATTCCGATTGCTAAATCTGAAGAAAAAGATTTTTAAAGAAAAATTCCTCATATTGATCAAGTTATAATTATAATAAATATGGACCCAGGAACTTGGCTTTAACAAACTTGAATCTCACCCCACCCCCCCCCCCCCCCCCCCCCTAAGGATGCTACACACCACATATCAAAATATTCTGACTGCTGGATTTGAAGAAGAAGATTTTTTAAGAAAATTCCTCATTTCGAACTAAGTTACAATTCAAGCTCCCACAGTGAGCCCATATATGGACCTAGGGACATGGCTTGAACAAACATGAATCTCACCCCCCTAAGGATGCTGCATACCAAATATCAAAACATTCCGACTGCTGGATCTGAAGAAAAAGATTTTTAAAGAAAATTCCTCATTTTGAACTAAGTTATCATTCGGGCTCCCACAGTGAGCCCAAATATGGACCTAGGGACATGGCTTAAACAAACATGAATCTCACCCCCCTAAGGATGCTGCATACCAAATATCAAAACATTCCGACTACTGGATTTGAAGAAGAAGAATTTTAAAGAAAACTCCTCATTTTGAACTAAGTTATAATTCAGGCTACCACAGTGAGCCCACATATGAACCCATGGACTTGGCTTGAACAAACTTGAATCTCACCCCCCAAAAGCATGCTGCATACCCAATATCAAAAGATTCTGCCTGCTGGATCTTGAGAAGAAGATTTTTAAAGAAATTTGCCTGAAATGCACTAAGTTCAAATTTGGGCTCCTATAATGAACACAAATATGAACCCAAGGGGCCGATTTGAACAAACTTGAATCAGATCCACCCCACAATGTTGCATACCAAATATCAAAAGATTCTGCCTGCTGGATCTGGAGAAGAAGATTTTTTAAGAAATTTGCCTGAAATGCACTAAGTTCGAATTCGAGCTTCTATAGTGAGCCCAAATATGAATCCAGGGGGCCGATTTGAACAAACTTGAATCAGATCCACCCCACAATGTTGCATACCAAATATCAAAAGATTCTGTCTGCTGGATCTGGAGAAGAAGATTTTTTAAGAAATTTGCCTGAAATGCACTAAGTTCGAATTTGGGCTTTTTTAGTGAGCCCAAATATGAATCCAGGGGGCCGATTTGAACAAACTTGAATCAAATCCACCCCATAATGCTGTATACAAAATATCAAATGATTCTGCCCACTTGTGCGGGAGAAGAAGATTTTTTAGTAATTTCTCCAAACAAAAGGCCCCACGGGGCCTGAAGCGCTCATCTTGTACAGAACACAATTTAAACAGAGTCCAAGAATGAGTCTACATTAAGCAAGCCATCTCCATAGGCTACACTGTCAATCCTTGAGTCCCTCAGGAGTGACAAAAATAATCTGGGCATCATGCCTTTTCTTCAGTTGATCATAAGTAAAATGTAGAGCTCCCCTATGAAGCCCCTTGATATAACCTATGTGGATTAATCTTAGTACCTCTAGAAGGTACTGAATACAAAATTTTTAATTCTTCAGCAAAATGGCCAATTCCGGCTCCCATAGAGAGCCCAAATATTAATCCAGGCTCTTGATTTGAACACAGTTAAATCTGACTTCCCTAGAGATGTTGTGTACCGAATATGAAAGCATTCTGACTGTTGGATCTGAAGAAGAGAAATTGTAAAGAAATTTCTCCGAATTGCACTAAGTTCAAATTTGGGCTACCATAGCAAGCCCAAATATTGACCTATGGATCCGATTTGAACAAACTTGAATCTGACCCCCCTAGAGATGTTGTATACCAAATGTGAAAGCATTCTGACAAGTGAACCTGAAGAAGAAGATTTTTGAAGAAATTCCCTCATATTGTACTAAGTTAAATTTCATGTTCCCATATGGAGCCCAAATATTAACCTAGGCACTCGAATTGAACAACCTGGAATCTGACCCCCCTAGAGATGTTGTATACCAAATATAAAAGCATTCCGACTGGTGGATCTGAAGAAGATGATTTTTAAAGAAATTTTCTCATATTGCACTAAGTAAAAATTTGGGCTACCATAGTGAGCCCAAATATGTACCTAGGGATCTGATTTGAACAAACTTGAATCTGACCCCCATAGAGATGTTGCATACCAAATATCAAAGCATTCTGACTGATGGATCTGAAGAAGAAGATTTTTTTAAATTACCCTCCATATTGAACAAAGATAAAATTTGGGCTTCCGTAGGAAGCCCAAATATTAACCTAGGGACTTGGTTTGAACAATCTAGAATCTGACCCTCATAACAATGATGTATACCAAATATTAAAAGATTCTGACTGGTGGTTCTGAAGAAGAAGATTTTTAAAGAATATTCCCATTATTACCCTATGTTAAAACTTCGGGCTCCTGTAGAGAGCCCAAATATGAACCAATGAGCTTTATTTCAACAAACTTTTATCTGACCCCCCTATGAATGCTGTATACCAAATATCAAAAGATTCTGATGATTGGTTCTGGAGAGGCTCAGCATTTTTTCGATGCCCATTACAGAACACCCTTACATAACCGATGGCAATTTTTTTTTACCATTCAATTCTACTGGTCATAAGGATACTTCATACCAAATAAAAGCTCTCTGTTCCGTGGGGTTTGGGAAATATGGGCGTTTGAAAATATTTCTATTTTTAGCTCCCAGGGTTCCCATGGGGATGCGGGAATTTTTTTTTTTGCATGGGTCATGTACTTATGACCCAATAATACCACAAACCAAATTTGGTTCATACCGGACCATCGGTTCAGAAAGTTAAAAAATTTATAGTAATTTATATATTTTTTATACTTACCAATGACCCAGACTTAGCTGGTGCTAACTCTAACAAAACCAGGGCCAAACACAAATTTTGCCCCCCAATCCCCAAAATTTGCATCCAAAACAAAAAGAAATCATGTCCTAAAGGACCTCCATACTACGCCTCTACTGCGCATGCGCAGTGACGCAGTCGTCCCGAAATTGGTGCCAATTATCATTCTTACTGGCAGTGCCTGGTCAGCGCTATGTACTCAGCGGGGAGGCAAGAGTTCCCAACTCCAGGGAGGGCCATCCCCGTCTGGGTCATTGGTAAGTATAAAAAATATATAAATTACTATAAATTTTTTAACATTTTTATACTGTACCAATGACCCAGACTTAGCTGAATAGTAAACAGGCTGGAGGGCCTAGGACATAGAGGAAAATCCAATAAGCTCAACTATATAGTAAAGAGGTAACCCCTTAAGGAGAAAAGGAGTATTAGGCTTTACATGTATCTTTCTTATTTAATATTAAATTAGAAAGATACACTACCCTTAATAATTGAGCACAATAACATTCATGTTCTCTATTAACATCCAGTATAACCCTTATACTAATTATTTTTAAAGCAAGCCAATAAATAAAGTAGTCCAGAGAACTGAGACTCTTTATAATCATTTAAAAGTGTCCGAGTATTGTATATTAAAGCCCGTTTGACACTTGACATATACAAATGCTTCACACCGAGCTACACTTTAAAAATAAGACATGAATGAATTTAAACATTAATATTACACTTTAAAACCATCCCGGAAGCGACTCAGAAATACTGACTTGGAGGAGGCATTCCCTTGCTTTTCACTATAAAGCAGGTGACCTAAGGGAACACCCGCCCCCCCCCCCCCCCCTTCCCCTTGCCCTGGGTCAAATAGCCCAGAGCGAAGAGGGCAGCCGGACGGAGTCACTGCCGGAACAGAAAGCCTGCATAACTATAGTTGCAACTGTTTAGTGGACGACATTCTGAGCAACAGATAACGGACCTAAACAATGCAGGTCTCCAGAAATGGACTCAATATTTCTGAGATAAAAATTCATAAATGTGGATGGCTGAGACCAATAAGCAGCCTTCATTAAATCTGTAATAGCAACACTATTAGCATAAGCCCAGGAAGTAGAAAGAGCTCTTACTTCATGAGCAGAAATCTTAAGCACAGACTGCTGAGAAGAAGATAAATCTTCATAAGCAGTACGGATAGTTAACTGAATCCATCTAGCAATAGAATGGACTGAAATGTCCTTTCTATTAGGCATCAAAGACAGAAAGAAACGTTTCCGTCCCTTTCTGATGAACTGAGATCTCTGTTTATAGATACGTAGTGCTCCAACAGGACAGAGTAAAGGCCTACGCCCGTCTGAAGACGGAAGAGCCTTAATAACAATAGGTTCCGGATATTTATTAGGAGCCTGATTCTTAGCTAAAAAACCCACATTAGTAGTGAAGGTGATAGTGTTCCCAACACTACGATAATGAGAATCATCCACCGATAGTGCATGAAGCTCACTGACTCTTCTGGCAGAAGAGAAAGCTAAGAGAAAAGCTGTCTTATAAGATAAGAATTTGAAATCTACTGTCCCAAGAGGTTCAAATGGCTTTTCCTTCAATTTAAGGAGAACCCAAGCTAAATTCCACTTAGGAATTAATCTAAGAGTTCTGGGTCTATTTATCGAAAAGTGTCTAACCAACTTCGATAAAGAGACATTAGATCCAATTTGTAAACTATCATGATGTGCATAGGTATCAGATAACATAGATCTATAACCCTTTATAGTAACAGGCTGCAGTTTGATTTCGTCAAACAAGTATACTAGAAAGTTTGCAATGTCTGGTATAGAGGGATCAAATATATCTACAGAATGATCCCTACACCAACGACGAAAAACCTTCCACTTAGCCGCATAGTTTAGCGAAGAGGAAGTCCTCCTACAGTTAGAAATCGCGTCCACTGCTCGTCCTGTAAAGTGCTTGCCATGCAAGAAGGACCGCACAACGGAAAAACGTGAAGGTTGAGACCTTGCGGGTTGTGATGGAGTTGGCGCGATTTCCCCTGCGAAAGAAGATCCTCTCGTGGAGGAAGCTTCTGCGGTAGGTCCCACAACAGACACCTGAGTAGATTTATCCACGGTCTCTGTGGCGACAGAGATGCTACCAACAGAATCTTGCATTGAGATTGTTTTATCTTTAGCAATACTTGTTGAATTAACGGCGCTGGAGGATACGCATATCCTATCATTCCGTCCCAAGGGATCGACAGAGCGTCTACTGCAAATGCTCTTGGATCCGGACACGGAGACACATACGTCTGCAACTGATTGTTGAGATGTGTCGCAAATAAGTCTATCATTGGCCGTTCCCATTGGTAGCAAATCTGATTGAATACTTGTTTGTTGAGAGTCCACTCCGACGGCAACAAGCGACCCTTTCGTGAAAGGGAGTCTGCTAGCACATTCAGACGACCCGGTATGTGACGGACCGAAAGAAGAACGTGATGTTCTAACGCAAACAGAAGGATTCTTTCCGTTAGATTGAACAACGGAACTGAATGAGTGCCTCCCTGATTCCGTATATACGCCACTACTGTCGTATTGTCGGATAGGATTTGGACATGAGCATCGTGAATAATGTCCATCCAGTGACGTAACGCAAGCCAAATTGACATCATTTCCTTGATGTTTATGTGCTTGCACAGGAACTGCGGATCCCAAAGACCCTGGCATCTCGAATCCGTTGGGATTAATGATGCACCCCAACCCGTTTGACTGGCATCCGTCATAACGGTAAAACTCGGATCCGGCAACTGCAGCGGAACTCCTTGAGTTAACCACTGAATGTTTGCCCAAGTCTGAATCTCTTGTTTCACTTGATCTGACAAGAGAACGTCTACATCGAGCGAATGAATTTTCACACTCCAAATCTGAGTCAGGAAAATTTGAAGAGGACGTGTGCGTAGCCGCCCCATCGGAATGAGATCCGCGGCGGCTCCGCACAGACCTATCAGTCTCATAAATTCTCTCGCCGTGACTTTGTCTGCGTGCAGACAATAGCGAGCGTAACAACTGACTAATTTCGCTCTGGTTAACGGCAGACGAACGAGATTGTTGTGCGTCTCGAAGCTCATTCCCAGATGAGTGAATGACTTGGACGGAACCAGATCCGACTTCTCCTCGTTTACTATAAAACCGAGATGTCGGAGCAATAGAAGAAGATTCTGAACATCGTTCTGAAGCATTAACTCGTTGCCGTACCTCTGAAGAATGTCGTCCAGGTAGGCCAACGCTACCGCAGACGAATGTGCTCGGAAGTAGATTATTAGCGAGTTCATTACCCGAGTGAAAGCCCAGGGTGCTAGATTCAATCCGAAGCACATCACCCGGAATTGATACACCACTCCCAGGACTGCAAAGCGTAGATACTTTCGGAATGTCGGATGTACCATGACGTGAAAGTACGCATCTTTGAGATCTATGCTCGTTGCATAATCGTTCACCCGAATACTCGCTCTGACCGATCGAATCGTCTCCATATAAAACTTCGGATCGACGATCAGCTTGTTTATCCAGCTCAAATCTATGACTGGACGGAACGAACCGTCTGGTTTCGGAACCAGAAACAGATGGCTGTAGAATCCCAGAGATTCCTGGTTTTCTACGACCTCTACCGCGTTCTTCATTAAAAGAGACTGCACCTCTGATAACAGAGCGTCTCTTTTCTGTGGATTTGACGGAAGATGAGTCCACTTTGGACTTCGAGTTAATGGAGGCTTTCGTTTGAAGGATATCTTTAGACCTTCCGAAGTCACTCCTCTCACCCAAGGGTCGTCCGTAATCAACGCCCACTCTTGTGAAAAACTCGACAACCTTCCGCCAACCGGAACGCGATAGAGGTTTAAGCCATCACCTCCTGGACCTGCGAGGCCTGCGGTAGGAGAAACCACGTCTTCCACGACCCGCACCTCGCCTCGTCGACCTCGGGGCGTCCGACCGATTGTCCCGGCCAGAAGGACGTCCCGAACGAGAGTCGCTATCCTGATGGTCTCTCGAATAAGACCAAGAGGACGCACCGGAACCTCTATAGGAACCTCTCTTGGGCGCATTAGACCCAGAAGTGCCTGTCTTATTCGTGTCTGCTGTATCCGACTTCTTAGGAGCTGATCTGAACAACAGAGAATCATTAGCTTTCTTTTTAATTCTATCATAAATAGCGGAAAGCTTGCCGTCAAAGAGAAGTTCTCCTGAGACCGAAGCGACTCTAAGAGAGTTCTTCACCTTAGAATCCACTAGTGTGGATGTAGCTAGGGCTGCGTCACGTCTAACCAACTCCAGATTTGCCACTGAAAGGGCGGAGTTACACGTGGAATAAGCTACTGCCCTTGAAAGAAGTCTTAAAGAGGATTGTATATCCTGAAACTCTTCCCCTTGAAGGCGCAGTGATAACGCCTTAGTAAGGTGATCTGCGTAAGATAAGGCATCTAAATTGGCTCTGTTAGACGCAATAGCTGTTTCCAACACCGCGGTTGGAATAGAAGCTGACGACGGTAATGATAGCTCTAAGTCTTCCGCCTCGTCGTCCATACGCAGAGGAACTCTCGGTATACCCTGTCCTGCCGTATCGAATTTATTCCTTGCATTAATGAAAGGTAGGTTGAGAGTATTAGCGGACAAGAAACCTGCTTTCCCCGTCCTGGAAGCAAGTTTAAATATAGCGTCGTTCAATAATTCAAATGTTCTAGCAACATTATTGGACTGCGACGGAAACTCGGGAGCGATGTCCCTGAACCGCTCAAAAAATTCAGAGTCCAATGACGCTATAATTCTCTTGTCCGGAAGCGCAGCAGTCTGGCCCGACGGAACAACTTGAGGGAGAAAGTGCCGGATGAAGTCCACGGCAGCTTTATGTTGTTCCGAAAGGGATAGCTCCAAGTCATCCGTATCCCTTTCACCATCCGGTCGGACCTCACGATGTTCCCGGTCGTCCGCCCCCGATGCTTCGGCGGAGCGTACCGACCCAGCGCCGTCGGATAATTCTCGATCCGACACCGTTTCTGTCGGCTGCTGAGATGCTGCGATAAGCTGTGCTATCTGCACAAGAATGTCCGGCGTCGAGACCTGCGGAGGCGCAGTCTTTCGCTGCTTCGCCGAGGGCAGCTCCGCATCAGATGGCTCCCGCATACTTTTCCTATGCGAACGTCCGGAGTCCATCGGTCTCGAATCCCTGGCTGCCGGATGGTGTGACCTGGTCGCCGAAGAATCCTTCATCGGCGAAGCTGGTAATATATCGGCGGTCATGCAGCCAAGGTGCGGTCGTGTGCGCTGACGAGAAGAGGAAGCCTTAACAGTCTCTGCGGACTGCTTATACAACGGAGCGTCCCGAGCGACGGACGTATGCTCCTCTAAAGACACATTTTGTACCACAACATCTGGTCCCAGATGTTGTTGTACGAGAGAGGGACCTCTCTCGCTCGCGGCCCGGCTGGACCTGGACGAGCTAGGAACTGGACTAAAAGGCTTCCTCCGTTCTCGCTTACTATCCGCCGTCACTGGGTGTGCATCTATTATGTTTATAGCGCTCGCATCACCCAAAATTTCCTCTTGGACCGCATCGGACGAACCCGGCTGCCGAACCATTCGGTGAATGGACGCTACACCGGGCGAGCTAGCTGACGACATTTGTCTAATCTCCATGAGCACTTTTCCCCGCTAGCTCTGAATTCATTTGTGACGACGGACGCACACTTGAAGAAGATAACATGGAAACATCACCATGTTCTGGTTCCTCTGAAATAGAAACTGAGAGAGTAGAGTGACCTTGTGGAGAAAGAGCCGGCATCGCACTTTCTCCAGAAACAACATATCGTGACACACGTTTCCAATGTTTCTCATCCCAATGTTCACATATAGGACAGGGATTAATGCGAGAACACTGACTACAATTAATACAATGATCATGAAAGTCAGAGGAAGATTTCTTCCTATTACAATTTGAACAACGTCCCTTCATTGTGAAAGAACAACAATAAGTCCTAGTTACTCGCAAAAACCCCTGACCCCTTTAAACTGAGATTTACAAGCACAAAGATCAGTGAGATGTTGACTGATGAAGGGCCAAACAGAGAATGATAATTGGCGCCAATTTCGGGACGACTGCGTCACTGCGCATGCGCAGTAGAGGCGTAGTATGGAGGTCCTTTAGGACATGATTTCTTTTTGTTTTGGATGCAAATTTTGGGGATTGGGGGGCAAAATTTGTGTTTGGCCCTGGTTTTGTTAGAGTTAGCACCAGCTAAGTCTGGGTCATTGGTACAGTATAAAAATATAGAAATTTTGGGCGGGGCCAAAAATCTTACCCCTCCTATAACAAAGCCAAATATTACTTCACGAACTTCGTTTGAACAAACTTGATTCTACACCTCATATGGAAGCTCTATAGCAAATATCAAGTCATTGTACACACTGGTTCTTGAGAAGATTTTTAAATTATTTTGGTGCATTTTCCCCCACTTTTTCCCTACAGGGCTGGGCATGCTGAGTTGAACAAAAATGAAATGCCCCTTTGGGACCATCACTCACACAAACTTTCACTTGAATTGGCCCAGTGACTTTGGAGGAGAAGACCAAAACATGGTGTTGACGGACGACGGACGGGAAGCGATGAGATTAGCTCAGCTTGACTTTGTCAAGATGAGCTAAAAACATAGGGTGCTATCGGAGTTATGCCCCCTATGGCGCCCCAAGTGGGCATGTCCATTTCATTTGAACAAACTTGAATTGACAATCTGCGGCAGCAGGCCCATGAACGAGGATTGCAGAGCAGCGATTATCCGCGTCTTCACCGTATGCTGCTCACGAGACAGAGATCTGTCCCAGATCTTTCGATGCATGCCCCATATAAAAATGCCTCGAACGACTAGCTACAGGTTAATCCCACTTCGGTGGTGAAGACTAGGAACATCTCCATGGAACAGCATGAACAGCATGAACATGCAAAGTCAGATAGCTAGTCTGCGGTCTAACGTGCTTCATCGATGAAGCAGAGGAAGAAGCCATCACTGCAACCAGCCCCGGCTGCAGTGTGGAAGGAGCATCCCGAACCACAAGCGTGAACGGGAGTCCCAACTCATATAAGTTTCTCAAAGCGAAAACAGTCAGCCCCGACTGCTGACTGAACGGAGAGGGACCAAGTGGGCATGTCCATTTCATTTGAACAAACTTGAATTGACAATCTGCGGCAGCAGGCCTATGAACGAGGATTGCAGAGCAGCGATTATCCGCGTCTTCACCGTATGCTGCTCACGAGACAGAGATCTGTCCCAGATCTTTCGATGCATGCCCCATATAAAAATGCCTCGAACGACTAGCTACAGGTTAATCCCACTTCTGTGGTGAAGACTAGGAACATCTCCATGGAACAGCATGAACAGCATGAACATGCGAAGTCAGATAGCTAGTCTGCGGTCTAACGTGCTTCATCGATGAAGCAGAGGAAGAAGCCATCACTGCAACCAGCCCCGGCTGCAGTGTGGAAGGAGCATCCCGAACCACAAGCGTGAACGGGAGTCCCAACTCATTTAAGTTTCTCAAAGCGAAAACAGTCAGCCCCGACTGCTGACTGAACGGAGAGGGATCGAGAGCTCACGGTCTGTCTCCAGACCTCGCCGAGCGTTCTGTTTTGAATCTTGTAGGCTTCTACCCCTTAGCATGCTTTTTCATGGAGGTAGAGGAAGCCGTAACAACAGCCGGCCCCTGCTGAAGTGTAAAAGGAGCCTTGCTCCGACTCATTAAAGTTTCTCACAAAGGACAAACAGTCTACCCCGACTGCTAACGGGACAGAGAACGCTATCCAACTCATGATCTGGCCCCAGAACTCGCTGAGTATCCCATTGAGAAACTTGTAGGCTAATCCCTTTTGTGTGCGCTTCCATGTAAGAAGAAGCCATAATCACAACCGATGTCAGCTGCATTTTTGAAGGAACATCCCAACGCGTGTTCTGACTCATTATAGTTTCTCGCAATGGACAAAGTCGACCCCGACTACAAACAGGATGGAAAGAGTTCTCCAACTCGCGATCTGACCCCAGATCTCTTCGAGCATCCCGTAGAGAAACTTAAAGGCTTCATATCCTTATTGCCATTGTCAATGGGTGAGCTTTATATTATAAGGTGCTCACTCTACCCACATTATACTACTCGACCGCAACTGACCTACCCGGCGTCTCGGCTCCCTAAAAAGGGACCACCACTGCACAGGTCAAGCTAGCTGCATGCAGAGAATTAAGCTACTCCGGCTTTAATCCTGTACATTAATATCATGAGCACCTTGGCAGCTAGCTCTATTTTACTCATCAGAGTGCAATGACAGCAACACGTAACGGACAGGTGTCAAAGTACCATCACCAAGTTCTTGTTCCTCTGAAAAAGAGACTGAAAGACTAATAGTAGCCAGCAATGAAGGCTCCCATCAGAACTTCATCGCCCACCGCACAAGTCAACACCCGTTTCCAACATTCGCAGCCCATAGTACAAGTATTGAAAGAGTGCCGCGACTATCGGCAAACAACAAGCCTTTATTCCGAGGCTTCTTGGACTTACACTAAGTACCAATTATTATAATGCCACAATAATAATGAAGCCAAAAACATAAGTCTGCTGCACCCCCAAAAATAAACATCACAAGGATACATAACATAGACAAAACAAAAATTTTAGAAATATTTTGAATGAAGCCTAAGTGCCCCAAGGGAACCTCATGAGCCCAAGGGCATCCCAATAGAGCCTAAGTGTGGACAACCACTAACTAATTAAAGCTAAACTACCGGAAAAGATATACTATGTATCCTAATAGAAAAACAGTAACTCTTTTAAGTAAACATTGAATTAATACGAATTCAAAACGTTATTGAACAGACAACAACGTCAAAAGGAAAAACTGGAAACTAACCACCAACAGGCACAACAAAGGCCCAGAGTCAGTAACCCGATCAACAACCACCTGATGCAAAGCTAGATCTTCATATGAAGAAAAAACAATGCATCTGGTAGAAGATGCAAGTGTACAAAAACGTCCTGAACCAAAATATACAGGACGTAAACATAGGGGATAAACAGAATACCTATTCTGTTTGCAAGTTAAACTCTCAAGAATTTTAAAAGAATTCTTCAATAAAAAGGCTGCAAGAGCTTGGGAGTATAACAGGAGGGTTCAGGAGAGGGAAGGGAAGTATATCCCGAAACTGGGGAACATGAATAATTTTACATAAAAATTATAAAGTTACAGCCCTGAACATCCGAAACCACTGTTATTCACTTCCAGCATCCTGTTACACTGTTGATTCTATGAAAACCATCATTGATTTGTGTCTGGCATCTTCAAAAATGAGAATTTAAAGCATAGATGTCAGTTCAGTTGTTACCGACTTTGGGCCACACAGAAGAATGATATTTGTGACAATTCCGGTTTCTTCCTGTTTGTGGCAATTCTGGTCTCTTCCTGGGTACTGCACATGTGCAAGTACTAAAAGTATGGAGGGCCAGATAGGACTTTCAATTTTCGGTATTGTATGCAAATTTGGGGGATTGGGGGGTTCAAAATTTGTGTTTGGCCCTTAATAATATTGAGGTTGCACAAGCTAAGTCTGGGCCATTGGTTTTAGTATAAAAATATAATGTGCTAATCTGTTTTTTTTGAGGGAGGGATGTTTCAGTATATACTGAAAGTATATGCAGTACCACAAAAACCAAAACCATGGCCTGTATTGATAGGGTTCATGGGTTTATCACTGTCGAGTCTTTCATCAAGAGTGCAAGTGCCCTGGGATGTATGGAGTGATCATGGCTACATAACACATTACAGTTATTGGTTCAATTCTTTTTTTTTTTAGATGTCCTGCTGTTTTCCTTGGAGTGTTTTCATTTTTATTTGCTTCGATGAATTTGGCCGTATCTATAGACACAAAACAAGAAGTGGTAACCATTATTTTTGTTTACATTTGCAGACGATTTTACATTCTGTAATCAAGTAAGCAAATTTATCATATGTGGTATTTGAGATAGTAGTCATGTGGGCCATATGAGATGGGGAAATCTTAAATAACTTTCTTTTATAGGCTGTGTGTACAAAATGTAGGGGGTGGGAGAAAATTGGCTCTCAAATGGCAACAAACACAAGGGAACAATATATGTAATCCTGGTTTTCATCTCGAATCAAACTGAACTGTGTTGTCTGTGAATATGTCAATCCTTAATTGATCCAGCATCTCAGTGTCTTTGTTACACAATGGCCAGTATGATTCTGTGCTGTTTGAGAATGTGGTTTGTGTTTTCCTCTAGCAAGCAAAATTGACAAAGGATTTCTATCAGAAATAAAACTGATCACATACATGTATAAGAAATAAGAAAATCAAGTGTTTGCAGTTATGAAGATCACAAATTTGTTACTTCATAAACCCAAGTAAGCATCAGGTATGACACATTAATAGCAGGCCAGGAAATAACCTGTGAACCATTTAGGTTACAAGTGGGTTACATCAATTGTTAAATACGTGAACGAACTACAGGTAATGACAAAGTAATGCAACAAAACTTGATTAAATTACTTATCTTGCATGTTTTACCACAAAGACTAGACAATTTTTAGGTACTCTCTCGACTCAAAGATTGATTACTGTATCCATTCCATACATGAATAGAATGGCATGCTGTTGCCATCTTGAAGGAATTTCTGCCAACATAAAT
Source organism: Pictodentalium vernedei (assembly GCA_031216915.1). Classification (NCBI taxonomy): domain Eukaryota; kingdom Metazoa; phylum Mollusca; class Scaphopoda; order Dentaliida; family Dentaliidae; genus Pictodentalium; species Pictodentalium vernedei. Next base: position 874,901,013 of record CM062296.1, on the reverse strand, counting down.
AGCAACAACTAATATGCAATCCCGCTTCAGCGAGATTGCGCATTAATTGTTGATATTTATATAGGCAGAAATTCCACTGAGACATAAAAAAGCATGACTGGCATAGTCAAAACTGAGAAGGTGGAGAAGCATCACAGCACTCTTTTTCCTCGAGTTATCTACAAATTAGAAAGTAACTCTTTACCAAACACACAGGTTATGAGAATTTATTATTTTCATTATTGTTTTTTAAAATTTTTCAACAAATTTCAAGAAAACCATGTCATGTGACTCCTCACGAGCTTGACAAGCTCATTCCAATGAGAAGTCACATGATATGGTTTTGTTGAATTTTTTGGAAAAATATTGTTTTTTCAAATGCTCACTTGGTAATTTACGTGGGCTGATGTGGTCAATTCATTAGGTAAGGGGTTAAGGCAACCTGAAAATGGATTACCCTAATTCTTTACAGGTCACCCGTTCTTTTTTTTCAAGAAAGTGAAAAGTAAAGTAATAGTTATATGTTAGTATTGGTACAAATGCTGGGATAAGAGGAGTTACATATAGATTACAGGGTACATGTACCCCCCAAAACTTTAGGAACCAAACTCAAGGACTTTCAATTCAAGGGGGTTCAATTCAAGGATTTTCAAGGTCCACATTGCACCAGGTTCAGGGATTTTTTATATATGTATTGCAACATTAGGATACAGGTACTAAAATACATTGCAGGACAAGCCACTGAAATATTTCTCTCAGCTTTGTTCTTTGTTGGTGCTACTAAAGTTATTCCTAGAAGGTCCTTAGAATACTGGCTAACTGCAAACGTTTTGAAGTAATTTCAGGGACCTTTTGGGTTTAGTACCCATTTTCAAGTACTTTTAAGGCCTTGAAAAAAGGTCATTCGAGGACTATCAAGGCCCCATGGCCACTTTGTAAAATACTGAAGCACGGTCATGAAAATGATAAATTTTAAGTAATTTGTATATTTTTTATACTTACCAATGGCCCAGACTAGCCAGCTGGTGCAAACTCAATATTATCTAGGGTAAAACACAAATTTTGAACCCCCCAATCCCCAAAATTTGCATGCATACAAAACCGAAAATTAAAAGTCCTATCTGGCCCTCCATAAGTTTACTCTCTGCACATGCGCAGTGGTCAGGAAGAGACCGGAATTGGTGCCAACATCATTCTTTGTAGATGAGCATACTAATAATAACTCAGCGGGGAGGTATGAGTGCCCACTCAAGGGAGGGCCGTACCTGTCTAGGCCATTGGTAAGTATAAAAAATATACAAATAACTTTAAATTTATCATATTTTTATACGACAGCCAATGGCCCAGACAAGCTGAATCATAAAAAGGTGGAGGGCCTTGGACTTAAGAATTAGCAGACCAAATATAGCTTCTAAGCCTGCAATCCAAGGTGAAAGGAAATTAAATTTAAAAGGAATTACATGTATGTCTCTCTATACAATAATAGAGAAGACATATCATAATAAGGAGCCATATCAAAGTAATTCCATATTTTCAGAATGAAAGATTATGCTAATTGGGTGTAACGAGCCACCAATTTTAAGGCTAGTCCAGACTAAGCCCCATAAATTAAGATGGCGTATTTGAGAGTGAGAAACTAACCCCCACAAACATACGCCATATATAAATAATAAACAAGCTGTATCTAGGATCAGATATAATCTACAGACAAAACAGCTTCACTCATAGTTACACACTTATCAAGCCAGAGGAGATTTACAAAAATTCCCCCCTCCCCCCTTTTTTGAAGGAACATTCTTCAAAACAAAAAGGAGAGAGCTCTGGAATCAGTGAAAAGTGGTACCAATTAAACAATATATATTCGTCCAATAGGCACCCAAATATTAATTACTGGTGCTTAATGCCACTTTAGAAGCCAAGGCTATCATGGTGATACCGGTAATTGAAAGCGCACGCTTCTAACGTATACCAGAGACGGAATACGTAGATAGGTCGAAAATTGGTGAATAATGAGAACAACCATACACTTGTCCAATAGAATTCCTACGGAAAGTATCTGAAGAGAAAACACGCTTCTAAGGCAACCAACAGGCGACCCCGTTCAGATATACAATTAATTCCAATAATAACACTCCTACTGACACATGCGAATATACGAGAATGTGCACTGTATCTCATAGAAACCTGGATTAGAACATGGAACAAGCTAAGATTAACAGACAGGGCATGGACCATCCTCGAAATAATTCATTGTTTCCTAGGTCCGTAACAACCAATGACTGTTTGGAGAAGAAAATATTACTCCGAATAACGATGCCAAAAAATGAGAACATGTGCATAGACAGTCTATTGGCAGTTCCATATCTGATCCAAATAGCCCCAAAATTCTCATGAGCTCTATAAGCAGAGCAAGAATTTATATAATCTGTCAATAATGCGTCTGCCTAATAATACACATATTATGCATGCGAGCAATGAAATCCCGCATGTACTCATCTGAATACAGCCTGTAACCACGGTATGACTGAGTGATACAAGGGTAACCAGGAAACTGAATGAATAATACAATGTTAATATGCAGTTAACTGAGTAATAAATTCATAAGTCATAAGAAAGGCCACAAACTTTTCAGAGTGGACTAATTGCCAAGTTGGAGGAAATATCGCCCAGATAACCGACATGTCAACCATACAGGTACACGAAGGCTAGCAATTTTATTGATAAAGAATCATATGCTCGTATATGACTTATAAACGAACCAACTAAAAAGTGGATGTGCTCATGAGGTCGTCGTTAGAACATGACCCGGCCGTCAATCGAGAAGCCATGAAAGGCATGTATATACTAAATGCATTCGAGGCTTACAGGAAGAAAACTATGTCCTGCCCTGTAATCACCTCTTAACACACTGACAAGGGGGGAGGGGGCAGGGGGAGGGGGCGGGGGGGTCTATGAAAAATTCATATCGAACCCCCCTCACCCCAATTACTTGAATCGCTCTTGTGCTAGTCATCAAATAGAATAGGAACCGCAGGGCTCCCTCACGTCTGACCAACTCCATAATGCCACGGAGAGGGACGTGATGAACAAATACACAGTATTGACATAATCACACGAGGTAAATATGGGGTCATTAATAGAGCTTATCGCCTCATATAACTAACACCAAACCATAACGGTAGGAAGAGAATAACCTCCTCTAACATACGGTATCATGCCCGATAGGACAACAAACTCAGCCTAGCTAGCTGAAGCATCTAAAGGTCTTCCTATAAGTGAAGACAATAAAAGGCTGATAACTGTGGCCTTCGAAGCTCACTAAGGAGACTTACAACTCTCGCTGTAGCTTATAAGTCTTCATTTCTGTGAAGACAGATATATCGGTATAAGTTGCGACCTTGAAGGCTCACTGAACGGAGACTTACAACTATCATCGTGCAAGGTAGGGAATGAAGAGATGCTATTCAACAGCCCTAAATTCCCAAAGAGACAGCAGTCCCAAGAGATAATAAATTCATTTATGTCTCTGCATAATTACTGAAACAATCTCGTTCATGATTCTAGATAGGCTACTATGGTGTAAACAATATGACTGAAGTCTATGACACCTAGGAAAACAAACCGGAAAGCACTGTACTTTTATCGGTTTTATTCCCAAAAGACAGCGGTCAGAGCCTGGCTAACATAGCTAGAAGTCTTCCTCTCCGTGAAGACAAATATCTCGGTGTAACTAGCGACTTGAAAGCTCACTAAACGGAGACTTACAACTATCGTCGCACAAGGTAGGGAATGACAAGCCGCTATTCTAACAGCTGTAATTCCCAAAGAGACAGTAATCTCAAGGTAGCTATGCAGTTACGAGTCTTCGTCTATTTGAAGACATATCTGTGTCACTTGCGGCCTTGAAAGCTTACTAAATGGAGACTTACAACACTAGCCACAAGAAAAAATCACTGCAAACAGTACACAAGGCTACTATGGCATCCACAATGACATTAAATGTCTTGATGCTAAGGAATACAACACCGAGATAAGCTGTCTCAGCTTATCTATGCACTATTCGTCCGACTTCAGGACGAAAAGCAGGTGATTTGAAAAAACCAGGAGAATATTTCGACGACCTCTATTGCTATTCTTCAATAGGAGAGCCTATACCTCCTCAAGGAGAGACTCTCTTGGAAGAATTCACTGGAAGATATGTCCAACACAAACTTTTGTAAGTGGAGCTTTGCTCGGACTGATAGCCGCAGGCCTGCCGAGACTACATTCTCATCCACTGATCTTCCACAATTTCATCCACTTTTGCGAGGTTGATAACCTTCCACTAAGTGGAAAGCAAAGTAAGTCTATTCTCGACAACCGCTATTGCTTCCTTCCATAAGAGAGCCTGTACCTCCACTAGGAGCGACTCCCTTTTGAAAGGATCCGCTGGAAGATTTGTCCAACGCAGACATCCTGTAAGTGGGGGTTTTGTTTGGAATCATAGCTGTAGGCCTTCCGAGACAACACTTTTACCCACTGATCTTCCGTGACATAAATTCAGTTTCTCGCGAAGATGATAACCTTCTGTCAACTGGTAAGCAATAGAGGTCTTATTCATCACCTGTATGACTAACGAGGCTTACAGAAGGAGAAACTACATTCTCCCCATGAAGAACCTCGTCCTGTCTGCTTAGGGGAGTCTGACCTATAGTCTGGATCAGACCTGCGCCCCTTTCCCAGGTCGCTATACTGACAACCTCCGGAGTAAGTATAAGAGGGTTTATTGTACCCTCGCGAGGAGTTCCCTAAGTTGATTTAAGTGGAACGACCTCACTTACCCCAGTCTGCTGAAGCGTGTTGCTGAGGTTCAGACTTCAGTAGCAGTGCACTGGAAGCTTTCTAGTAGCCTTTTCATAGACTAACGAAAGCTCGTCATCAATAGAGTATAACTGGAGACCGGAGCGACTCGGAGTGAGCTTTTCACCTTGTCATCTATAAGTGATGACGAAGCAAGAGCAGCATCATGTCTGATCAACTCCCAATTTGCCACTGTCAGAGCGGAGTTGTATGTGGCATACATGACTGCCCTGGAAAGAACTCTAAGCGAGGAACAACATCCTCAAATTCCTTCCCATTAAGACATTGCGCCATAGCTCTGGTGAAGTGATCTGCATAGGATATCGCATCCAGATTCACTCTATTGGATGAAATAGCACATTCCATCACTTCCGAGCGTATATTGAATGATGCAGGTAGGGACATATTTTCATCCCCGGCCTGCTCATCTAAATGCAGAGGAGCTCTCTGGATATCTTCTCCAACCGTTTTAAATGAACGTGGTCCAAGGAGCGGTATATTTATTGAAGATGTTAATAAGAAACCGCCTTCCTCTTAGCACTAGAGAGGTTGAGTATTATAAATTTTAATTAATTTGGTTATTTTTTATACTTACCAATGACCCAGACTAGCTGGTGCTAACTCAAAAATTAATCCAGGGCCAAACACAAACTTTGCTCCCCAATCCCCAAAATTTGCATGCAAAACCAAATGAAAGTGTCAATGACACTATAGCTCAACTTGTCAAAGACATGTACATGTATAGTATGTGACACAGCAATGACAAACATCTAGGTAATGACCTGATAACAAAGGTACATATAAAGTATTGTAACGGTCTGTACATAAATACTGACCGTTGCCTGTAACAAATGTACAGGTAAAGTATTGTAAAGGTGGGTGACAGTCAGATGCTGAACTAGAAAAAATCTTTGAGTCCCAGAGTGTGTCTGACTGAACCCCAAAATATTTGTTCTCATAGCACAGTGATAACAAAGGCACCCCAAAACACACTCGTTCCTGTCCCAAGGTGAAAACAAAAGTACTCAAGAAGTTTTGTGAAGATCAGTTCATAAATACGAGCTGTATAGAACTTGTGACAAAAAACTGATTGGACCTAATTTCGGTACAAAATGGCCACTGGCAGCCATCTTGAATTTTGGACCGTACCCAGAAACACTCATTCTCATCCCAAGGAGATAACAAAGGTACCCAAGAAGTTTTGTGAAGATCGGTTCATAAATACAGCCTCTACCCTGAGCTGTATTGACATGTGTGCTTACATTGTGTAAGTAGCACTGAATAAATCAAAGTTCATCTAATTTGCATAATTTCGGCACGAAAAAAAACCCCTTACAATATGTGATGTATTCCATGTTACTAAACATTCATACAAAAATTTATTCAAATCAGAACTTTCATACAGAAGTTCTATACAAAAGACTGATTGCACTAATTTTGGTACAAAATGGCTGCTGGTGGCCATCTTGAATTTCGGACCACACCCAAAAACACTCGCTCTCATCCCACGGTGATAACAAAGGTACCCAAGAAGTTTCGTAAAGATTGGTTCATAAATATGGCCTCTAGTCTGAGCTGTATAGAAGATGTGTACAAAAAACTGATTAGACCTAATTTCGGTACAAAATGGCCACTGGCAGCCATCTTGAATTTTAGACCGCACCCAGAAACATTCGTTCTCGTCCCAAGGTGATAACAAAGGTACCCAAGACATTTCGTGAAGATCAGTTCATAAATACAGACTCTAGTCTGAGCCGTATTGACATGTGTACTTACTGTGTGTAAGTCGCACTGAAAAAATCAAAGTTCATCTAATTTGCATAATTTCTGCACGAGAAAAAAACCCGTATTATATGTGATGCATCCCATGGTACTAAACATTCACACAAAATAATTATTCAAATCAGGGCTTTCATATGGAAGTTCTGTGCAAAAATCTGATTGCACCTAATTTTGTACAAAATGGCTGCCATCGGCCATCTTGAATTTCGGACCGGACCCAAAAACACTCGTTCTCGTCCCACGGTGATACCAAAGGTACCCAAGAAGTTTCGTAAAGATCGGTTCATAAATACGGCCTCTAGCCCGAGCCGTATTGGCATTTGCACTTACAGTGCTGAAAGTAACCCCAAAAAACATCAAAATTAGTCTAATTTGCACAATTTACGTACGAGAAAAAAACCTGTATTATATGTGATGTATCCCATGGTACTAAACATTCATACAAAAAATTATTCAAATCAGAGCTTTCATATGGAAGTTCTGTACAAAAAACAGATTTCTGCATCGTCGGTACAAAATGGCGGCTGGCAGCCATCTTGAATTTCGGACCGCACCCAGAAACACTCGTTCTCGTCCCACGGTCATAACAAAGGTACCCAAGAAGTTTTGTAAAGATCGGTTCATAAATACGGCCTCTAGCCCGAGCCATAGCAGCTTGGCACTTACAGCTCTGAAAGTAACACTAAATAAATCAAAGTCAGTCTAATTTGCATAATTTACGCACGAGAAAAAAACCCGTATTATATGTGATGTATCCCATGGTACTAAACATTTATACAAAACTTTATTCAAATCAGAACTTTCATACAGAAGTTCTGTACAAAAAACTGATTTTTGCATCATCGGTACAAAATGGCCACTGGCAGCCATCTTGAATTTCGGACCACACCTAAAAACACTCGTTCCCGTCCCAGGGTCATAACAAAGGTACACAAGAAGTTTCGTAAAGATCGGTTCATAAATACGACCTCTAGCCCGAGCCATAGCCAATTGTTGACGTACGGACAGACGGACAGACGGACGACGGGCCATGACAATAGCTCAAATTTGACTTCGTCAAAGTTGAGCTAAAAATTGATGTCCTATCTGGTCCTCCATATTTTTCGGATCTGCACGTGCGCAGTATTCAGGAAGACACCAAAATTGGCGCCAACCATCATTCTTTCTACAGATTGCCTGTTAAATGTTATAAACAGCAGGGAGGTATGAGTGCCCACTCATGTGAGGGCTATACCCATCTGGGCCATTGGTAAGTATAAAAAATATACAAATTACGTAAAATTTATAATATTTTTATACAACAACCAAAGGCCCAGATTAGCTGAATCGTAAAAAGGCTGGATGGCCTAGGACATAAAGGAAAATCCAATCTCTCAATTATTTCAGTAAAGGATATCTCCTACAGGAGAATGGGAGAAGATAGGAATTATATATATCTTTCTCTTTTACGAGAAAAGAAAAAGGCATAACACCAACAATGTAATTGAGTATTACATAATATGTAATTCTCCATTTAATGCCAGCATAACCCATTATGCTAATTCGGTGAAGAAAAACCAATATATAAAGATAGTCCAGAGAATGAGACTCTTTATACTCATTTAAAAGTGTCTGAGGATTGTATATTAACGTCCGTTTGACAAACAACATATACAAATGCTTCACAGTGAGTTACACTTTAAAAACAGTACATAAATGAGACAAAGGTACATGTCCTCAGAACGAAGAGGGCAGCAGAACAGCGTGAATGCTGGAACGGACTGCCTAAATAATTATAGATGTAACCATTGATGGACGACATTCTGAGCAACAGAAAAAGGACCTAAAGATCTAAGGTCAACGGAGATGGACTCTTAAATTTCTCAGGTAAAACTTGGTAAATGAAGAGGGCTGTGTCCAGTATGCAGCCTTCATGAGATCAGTAATGGCTATACTGTTAGAATGAGCCAAAGAAGTGGACAGTGCTATAACCTCGTGCGCTGATATCTTATTAACCGAACGTAGATCCGAAGATAGATTTTCATAGGCAATGCGTATTGCCAACTGAATCCATCTAGCGACTGAATGAACAGAAATATCCTTTCTGTTAGGAATCAATGAAAGAAAGAAGCGCTATGGTTCTCCAAGGACTGCAGAGCCTTAATGATAATAGGCTCAGGCCGCTTGTCTGGAATCTGATTCTTAGCCAGAAACCCCACTTCCGTAGTGAGGGTAATGGTATTACCCACAGTACGGTAGTGAGATTCATCAACAGATAAAGCATGAGGTTCACTGACTCTTCTAGCAGATGCAAAGGCTAAGAGAAATGCCATTTTATAGGTCAAGAATTTGAACTCTACAACGTCCAACGGCTCAAACGGAGCTTCTTTGAGCTTCAACAGAACCCAAGCCAAATTCCACTTAGGAATTAATCTGAGGGTTCTAGGTCTATTAATAGAGAAATTTCTAACCAGCTTGGACAATGAAGTATTTGATCCAATAGGCAAGTTATCATGATGAGCGCAAGTGTCTGATAACATAGACTTATATCCCTTAATAGTGATGGGCTGCAGTTTGAGAACATCAAGCAAGTAAACCAAGAAATCAGTAATATTTGGTATGGATGAATCAAAAACATCTATTGACTGATCCTGACACCAACGGAAGAAAACCCTCCACTTCGCTGCATAGTTCAACGAAGAGGAGGACCTCCTGCAGTTAGAAATTGCATCCACTGCACATCCTGTAAACTGTTTTCCGTGCAAGAAGAACTGCACAATGGAAATATGTGAAGGTTGAGACCTTCCGGGTTGTGATGCAGTGCACATGACTTCCCCTGATAAAGAAGGTCCTCTCATGGAGGAAGCTTCCGGGGAACGTCCCATAACAGACACCTAGCAGAATTTTGCAACGAGACTGTTTGATCTTTAACAGAATCTGCTGAATCAACGGAGCTGAAGGATACGCTTATCTATCATTCTGTCCCATGAGATCGACAGAGCATCTACTGCATATGCTCGATGATCTGGGCATGGCGACATCAACGTCGGTAACTGATTGTTCAGGTGTGTCGCAAACAGATCTATCTATCATGGGACGATCCAACTGGTAGCAAATCTGCCTGAATATTCGCTTGTTGAGCGTCCACTCCGATGGCAACAGGTGACCTTTCCGAAAGAGCGAGTCTGCTAGTACATTCAGATGACCCGGTATATGACGGACAGAAAGATGAACATGATGATTCATGACGTATAGGAGAATCCTCTCCGTTAATTTGTATAATGGAATTGAATGAGTGCCGCCTTAGTTCCAGATGTACGCTACTACTGTCGAATTGTCCGACAAAATTTGAACATGGACGTTTGCTATTATGTGAATTCAATGTTGAAGAGCTAGCCATATTGACATCATCTCTTTGACATGTATGTGCTTCTGCAGGAACCAAGGATCCCAAAGACCCTGACACTTCAAGTCTGCGGGACTCAGGGTCGTGCCCCAACCCGTCTAACTCGCATCCGTCATAATCGTGAAAGTGAAAGCCAAATCCAGCAGTTGCAGTGGAACTCCCTGAGTTAACCACTGAAGATCTGCCCAAATCTGAACCTTTTGTTTTACTAGGTCCATTACAACAATACTGGTTTCGAGCGAATGCATCTTCATACTCCAGTTCTGAGTAAAGAATATCTGGAGGGGAAGCGTGTGCAGGCGGCCCATCGGAATAAGATTCGCAGCCGCTGCACAGTCCCATCAGTCGCATTAATTCCCTCGCTGTTAATACGTCTGAGTGTAGACAAAAGCATGCATAACAACTGACTAATTTCACTCTGGGTAATGGCAGACAAACCAGATTGTTGTGAGTCTCGAAGCTCATCCACAAGTGAGTGAACGACTTGGACAGAGCTAAACCTGACTTTTTCTCGTTTTCGATGAAACCGAGACGTTGGAGTAATAGAAGCAGACTCTGAACATGGTTCTGAAGAATAATTCTGTTGCCATATCTCTGCAGAATGTCGTCCAAGTAAGCCAACGTTACCACAGACAAATGAGCTCGGAAGTATGACATTACGGAGTTCATTATTCAAGTGAATGCCCAGAGAGCCAGGTTCAGATCAAAGCACATTGCTCTGAACTGATAAACCTTCCATTGTACGTCGAACCGCAGGTACTTTCTGACTGCCGGATGTACCAGGACATGAAAGTACGCATCCTTTAGATCTATGCTTGCCGCATAGTCGTTCACTCGAATGCTCACTGTTACCGACCGATTGATCTCCATATAGAATTTTGGAGCCACGATAAGCTTGTTCATCCACCTCTTGTTCATCCAGCTCAATAGTGGGATCCTATTCCCACTTCTTTGTTGAAGTTATGTCTTCCAGCTCTCACAGGTTGTATAACAAAGATTGTTAATGAGTCAGTACAAAATGGTTATGTGCCACCATGTCTCAAAACAGCCCTGGTTACGCCTCTTCTAAAAAAAGACTTCTTTAGATCCCTGTGTACTGAAAAATTATAGACCTGTATCAAACCTGCCATTTATCTCCAAAGTCATTGAGAACGTAATTGCCAAACAGCTGCGTTTATATTTAGACAACAATCAGCTTGTGAATCCAAAACAGTCTGCATACTGCGAAGGCCACTCCACAGAATCTGCACTTCTGAGCGTGCAAAATGATATACTAGAATACCTAGACCACCGGAAGGCAGTTGTTTTGATCCTCTTAGATCTTTCAGCCGCCTTTGATACCATAGACCATAAAATCTTATCCGATAGACTTTTGCAATTGGGTATTGATGAATCTGCATTGAGGTGGTTTCAATCCTACATATCAGAAAGGACCCAGTGTGTCACAATTGAGGGAATTCAATCAAACCCTGTACCACTTAAATTTGGCGTAACCCAAGGCTCAGTCCTGGGTCCAACTCTTTTTACATTATACATACAGCCCCTCGGGGAGATTATTCGATCACATGGGATTGGCTGCCATTTCTATGCAGAAGACTCACAGATCTATGCGGAGTTTGACCCCTTGGATACAAATGACACTGAGTTGAAATTTCAAATTTTGCGGAATTGCATCGATGATATTAGAACCTTTATGCTGGTAAACAAACTTAAACTTAACAATGAGAAAACAGAACTTATAATTTTTTCTTCTAGGCATAAACCTGCCCCAGACAATTTGCCCTGCTTTAAAGTAGGAGATACCATTATCAATCCATCTACCACTGTTAGAAACCTTGGTGTGTATTTTGATTCTCACTTAACCATGGTTCCTCATATTTCAAAAGTCTGCCAGTCCGCCAATTTTTATCTTCGGAAAGTTGGTCGATCCAGAAAATTCCTAACCACACGTGCCACAGAATGCCTCATTCACGCATTTATTTCTTCAAGGCTGGACTACTGTAATTCGCTTCTATATGGTCTTCCCAATAAACAACTTGGCAGACTACAGTCTATTCAAAACACAGCAGCACGCATTGTGACATTAGTGAAAAAGAGAGATCATATAACGCCTAAGTTGAAAAGTTTGCATTGGCTTCCTATTATGGCCAGAGTTGAGTTCAAAATTCTCCTCTTCACATATAAAGTACACATGAAGCAGTCCCCAGCTTACATTGCTAATCTAGTAAAACCATATATACCGAAACGCCCCCTCCGTTACACAAACCAAAATCTTTTAGAAGAGAAATCCTATGTTCTCGCTAGCTACGGTGGACGTTCTTTTAGCTATAATGCTCCTAGACTGTTTAACATGCTACCAGAATTTGTTAAAACAGCCCTTTCTTTGACAGCATTTAAATCTAGATTGAAATCCCATTTATTTAACAAATATTTTTAAATCCTATGTTGGTCATCTTTTTGTTTATGAGCAGTGTTGTAAAGCGCCATGGAACTTTTTTAATATTGTGAGATGTTTGCGCTATATAAATGTATATTATTATTATTATTTTTATTATTATTACCAGTCAAAACGAGCCGTCTGGCTTCGGTATGAGGAACAGGTGACTGTAAAAACCCTGAGAATCTTGACTCTCGACGACCTCTATTGCTTCCTTTAATAAGAGAGCCTGTACCTCCACTAGGAGAGACTCTCTTTTGAAAGGATCCGACGGAAGATCGACATCTTATTAGCAGGGGTTTCACTCGGAATGATAGCCGTAGGCCGTCCAAGACTACAATTCGCACCCACTGATCTTCCGGGACTGCTATCCAGTTTCTCACGAAGTTTGATAACCTTCAACTAGCTGGCCAGCAATAGAGGTCTTGAACATCACCTGTATGACCTGCAAAGCTTACAGGGGGAGAAACTATGTCCTCCCCACGAAGAACCTCATCCTGTCGGCCTAGAGGCATCTGACCGATAGTCCCAATCAGACCTACGCCCCTTTCCTGAGTCGCTATATTGACGACTTCCAGAGTAATTATAAGAGGGTTTCTTGTACCCTCGTGAGGAGTTCTTTTGACGTTTTAGACTTGGAACGTTCTCCTTTACTCTTGTCTGCTGAAGCCGGTTGCTGAGATGCCGACTTCAATAGCAGAGCACTTGACGCTTTCTTAGCCTGTTCACAGACTAACGAAAGCTTGTCGTCAAAAATAGTATGTCCGGAGACCAGAGCGACCCGGAGAGAGCTTTTCACCTTGTCATCAATAAGTGATGACGACGCAAGGGCAGCATCACGTCTGATTTAACTCCAGATTAGCCTCTGTTAGGGTGGAGTTATACGTGGTATACATAATTGCCCTGGAAAGAACTCTAAGAGAGGTACGAACGTCCTTATTGCTACTTATAGAGCTGCTAGTCGCAGCTAAAAATAATGAAAAACTGACAAAGTAAAGGACTGTAACTCTGGTGAAAAATATGCGGGCAACCTTTTTATAACATGTGTAGGAGTAACTTGTCACTTGAAATCCATCCACTCAATGCTGAGATATCTGTGGGCAGATGGACAGACACATGTAATCCAGTATAACCCCATTCTCTTCGAAAGTGGGGGAATAACAATCATTCGTCATCCAATCTGAACATGCCTGGCAGAGATATTAAGCTCATGAACTTAAAATAGTTAGATTTCCGATCAAAAATGGCGAGGTTTTAATTTTTAAATAGCGCAAGGAGGAAAATATTTTGGCTTTTAATAGTGAGATTCTGTTGAATATCCTAATTTCAAGCTCATTTAACAAAAATTTATTCTGGAAAATTAGTGAGTCTCCCTCTAAAATAGGGTCGCTTAACATGTTTGATGCCTGAGCAAATGTACAAGCATTAATAGCAAGCCTTGCGAAAAAAATGATCACCACCTAAGGTCCTGTTATCATGCCTTTACATGTTTGGCTTGGAGTACAATAATTAAAATCTAATTCAGTTACAGTACAGTTGCCGTGGACTGGTTGTAATCAAGTCAGAAAATAAACAGACAGTCATCTGCAAAATGAGGTCCACAGAGGGTGAATTTAGTGATGCTACCCTGCATTGCAGGGTAGCATCACTAAATTTACCCTTTGTGAACCTCAATCTGAATCAGGTCTCAAAACTAAACAGAAAGAGGTACACAGAGGATAAATTGGCCCACTGTATGGGATAGCATCATCAAATTCACCCTCTCTGGACCTCATTCTGCAAATGTCAGACTGCTTATTTTCAGGCCTGGTTGTAGTCCATGCATGGACAGTGATGTCCACGCATGCATTTACAAAGTAATGAAAATGATCATTAGCAAAATTTTAATTAACCCTTTACCCAACGTAACATTCAAAACCGGCCGACCTTATTCACAAAAATCTCCAAATAATTTTTATTATTTTTTTATTTTTTGTCTCAAAAACATAGGTTATGACCCCTCTTTGGAACGAGCTCATCGAGCTCATTCCAATGAGGGGTCAAAACCTATGTTTCTGAGGCAGAGAATGAATAAAATTAGTTATTCGAGTTTGCATGTGTTGTCTGCTTTTCATGTAAGGTAAAGGGTTAATGAAACACTGGGTTGTACACGGTGTTTTATTAATTAAATTTTTTATGCTTATTCCTATAATAAGTGTTTGAAATCGGATATTATAGTGCCCATGGAAATATTTCCCACCTGTGGAAAGTGACCAGTCCACGACGGTTGTACTGTAACTGAAAATTATTCAGACTTGCGTTGGACAGGTCGTGTCTGTTTCTAAGTCAATGCAACTGGACGATGATTCTACTAATTATTCTGACTAATTTGGAAAGAATTGGTAAAATTCATGCAATTGTAAAATGAAAATAACATATTCAAATGCTCACAGTCTTTCCTGCATTGTCCAAACCAAGAATAACTACAAAATATTCATCTTTCTGGAAGGCATATTTCCACAGTCCTGACAGAAGAGTATACATATCTGAAAAAAAAATTACCATACGCAAAAATTATTAACTTTGTAGCTACCCAGTATTAGAAGATTATAGTTAATTGTGACATATGAAATCCAGGGGCATAACTTCTGTGTGTGTGTGTGGTAAGGGGTTAAGGAAACCTGAAAATGGATTGCCCTAATTCTTTTCAAGTAACCTGTTCTTTTTTTTCAAGAAAGAGAAAAGGAAAGTAATAGTTATATGTTAGTATTGGTACAAATGCTGGGATGAGAAAAGTTACATATAGATTACAGGGTACATGTATCCCCAAAATTTTAGGAACCAAACTGAAAGACTTTCAATTCAAGGGGTTTCAATTCAAGGTCCTCCCACACACAGATAGTTCCAATGGATTGTCAAGTCTGACTGGCAAAACATGCAGGGTTAGGAATTTAATTTATCTTCTATTATTTTGTCATAACCTGTTAAAATTAACAAGAGTTTACTCTATAACCTATATGCAGTTAACCCTTTACCCAATGCAGACGATATCAAAATTTATTATTTTAAATACCATTTTTTAAAATTTATCAAAAAATTTCAACAAAACCATATCATGTGACCCTTCATTGGAACGAGCTCAACAAGCTCATTCCAAAGAGGGGTCACATGATATGGTTTTGTCGAAATTGTTTGAAAAGTTAAAAAATTTATAGTAATTTATATATTTTTTATACTTACCAATGACCCAGACATAGCTGGTGCTAACTCTTAAAATATAGGGCCAAACACAAATTTTGCCCCCCAATCCCCAAAATTTGCATCTAAAACTAAAGAAAACATGTCCTGAAAGGCCCTCCACACTTCGCCCCTACTGCGCATGCGCAGTGTCAAGGACGTTCCGAAATTGGCGCCAATAATCATTCTAATAACCAGTGCCTGGTAAGCGCTATGTACTCAGCGGGGAGGCAAGAGTTCCCAACTCCTGGGAGGGCCATCCCCGTCTGGGTCATTGGTAAGTATAAAAAATATATAAATTACTATAAATTTTTTAACATTTTTATACTGTACCAATGACCCAGACATAGCTGAATAGTAAAAAGGCTGGAGGGCCAAGGACATAGAGCAAAATGGAATACGCTCAATAAAATAAAATAGAGTCATCCCCTGTAGGGAAAAAGAAGTAATAGGCCTTACATGTATCTTTCTTATTTATGATAAATTAGAAAGATACAACACCTTCCAAAATTGAGCTTCATACATCCATGTACTCTATTAATATCCAATATAATCCTTATACTAATAATTTTTAAAGTAAGCCAATAAATAAAGTAAGTCTAGAGAATAGAGACTCTTATACTCCTAAAAGTGTCTGAGGATTGCATAATCATGTCCGTTGACATATGCAACATTCAAAAGCTATACTTTAAAAACTAAGACTTGAATGAATTTAAAAACCTAAACTTCTCACTAAACAACCATCCCAATAACAGCTCAGAATTACTAACTCCAGAGGAGGTATCCCCATGTTTTCAGAGTAAAACAGGTGACCCAAGGGAACACCCTCCCCCCCCCCCCCCTTTTTCTTGCCCTGGGTCAAATAGCCCAGAGCGAAGAGGGCAGCCGAACGGAGACACTGCCGAAACAGACAGCCTACCTAGCTATAGTAGCAACTGTTAAGTGAATGACATTCTGAGCAGTAGATAATAGACCTAACAATAGAGGCCTCCAGAAATGGACTTGATATTTCTAAGATAAAATTCATGAATGTGGATGGCTGAGCGCAATGAGCAGCCTTCAAAAATCTATAATAGCGACACTATTAATGTAAGCCCAAGACGTAGAAGAACTCTTACTTCATGAGCCGAAATCTTAAGCACAACTGCTAAGTCAATGATATACCATAAGCAGTACCGATAGTTAATAGAATCCATTAACAATAAAATGGAGCGTAACGTCCTTCTACTAGACATCAAAGACAGAAGAAGCTTACGCCCTTTGTAATAAACAGATATCTTTATAAATACATAAACTGTACCCGGAAAGAGTAAAGGCCTATGCCCATACGAAGACGGAAGGACCTTAAAATAATAGGTTCCGGATAATAGGAGCCTAACTCTTATGCAACAATCCAACCTAAATAGTAACGGAAGTATTGATTCCGAAACTATGAAAGTGAAAATCATCCATCGATAGTGCATGAAACTCACTGACTCTACAGTAAAAGAGAAACCAACAGAATTACTGTCTAAAAGGTCAGAATTTGAAAACTACTGTTTCCAGAGGCTCAAATGATTACTTAGCTAAATAAGAACCGAAGTTAAAATCCGTATAGGAATTTAATCTAAAGATTCTAAGTCTATTTATCAAAAAGTTACTAACTGACTTAGATAAAGAGACAAAAGACTCAATTGTAAACTATCGTAGAGTGCATAACAGGCTGCAGTAGATCTTGTGAAACAAGTATACTAAAAAATAGCAATGAGTAGTATGGAGGGATCAACAATATGAACATAATGATCCCTACACCACGACAGAAGAGCCTCCACTTTAGCCGCATAGAATAGCGAAGAAGAGGATCTCCTATAGTAAGAAATCGCGTCCAAAGCTCGTCCAGTACAGTGCTTACAATGCAATACGGACCACACAACGGAATACATGAAGGTTGCGACCTTGCTGGTTGTGATAAAGATGACACGATTTACCCAGTGAAAAAGATCCTCACATAGAGGAAGATTTCACGTTAAGACCCACAGTAGACAAGAGAGTAAATTACTCATGATCTCTGTGAAGATAGAGATGCTATCAACAGAAATGTATTGTGGTTGTTTATCTTAGCAATACCTGCTAAAACAACAGCGCCGGAGGATACGCGTATCCTATCATTCCGTCCTATAGATCAATAGAGCGTTAACAATATTAGCTCAGAGATCTGGACAAGCCAACACATACGTCTGCAATTGATTAGCAAGCTGTGTCATAAATAAATCATCATTGGGCGCTCCCATAGATAGCAAATCTGATTGAATACTTGTTTGTTGAGAGTCCATTCTGACAGCAACAAGCGACCCGTAAGAGAACGGGAGTCCGATAAAACAATCAGACGACCCGGAATATGACGGACCAAAACTGAACTTGGTGTACTATAACCAACAGACGGATTCTTTCCATTAAATTGAATAACGGAAACGAAAGAGTGCCTCCCTGGTTCCGGAGATACGCCACTACTGTCGAATTAAAGGACAGGAATTTGGGCATGCGTTTCTGAATAATGTTCATGCAATGACATAAAGCAAGCCTAAAAAACATTATTCCGCGGAAGTTAAACTGATTGCTAAAAGACTGCGGAACCCAAAGACCCTGGCACTTCGAATCCGTAGGGATCAGTATTATATCCCAATCTGTTTGACTGGCAACCGTCATAACAGCCACACTCGGGTCCGGCAACTGCGGCGGCACTCTCTGAGTCAACCACCGAATGTTTGCCCCAGTCTGAATCTCTTGTAACACTAGATAGACAAGAGAACGTATAAATCGAGCAATTCATGGATTGCCGAAAAGTTGCCGTCGAAGAGAAGCTCCTCCGAGAACGAAGCGACTCTGAGAGAGTTCTTAACCTTACTATCCACGCGTGTGGATGTAGCTAGGGCTGCGTCACGTCTAACTAACTCCAATCAGCCACTGAAGGGCGGAGTTATAGGTGAACAAACTACTGCCCTCAAAAGAAATTACATTGAGAATAATATCCCGTAAATCTTTTCTTGAAGACGTAATGATAACGCCTCAGTAAGGCGGATTACGTATAATAAAGCGTCTAAGTTAAGTCTACTATACATAATGTCGTTCCCAACATTGAAATTGGAAAAGACATAAACGGCGAAAAAGAATATATGCAGTCTTTAATCACACCGTCTAGACGCATATGAACTCTCGGTATGCCCTGCTCTGCCAAAATAAACTATTTGTATAAATGATAAAATGGCAGAAATGAGCAACGCGGACAAGAAACTAAACTATCATGCTTAGTAGCAGGCTTGTATATATATATATAGCGTCGAAAAATAAAACACATGTTGTAATGACAATATTGGACTGCGTCGGTAAGTCAGGGACAATGTCCCTGAACCGATCGAAAAATCCGAGTCCAATGACGCTATAAGTCTCTTATCCAAGATCGCAGCAATGAAGTCCGAAATAATAATCACTGGAAGATAATGCCAGAAGATATGAAAGGCGTCTTCCGATACTACTAAAGGGAAAACTCGAAATCTTTCGAATCCCTTTCGCCATCCTGTCGGACCCTATAAAGCGTTCGGTCGTCCGTAGCTGATGCAACCGCGGACCGCACCGACCCAGCGCCGTCGGATAATTCCTGATTCGACCGAGAAACTGTCAATTGCTGGGATGCTGCGAAACAACTGTGCTAACTCGGATAGCACGTCCGTCACTGAGGCCTGAGGAGAAGCGGTCTTACGATGCATTGCCACTGGAAGCTCCGTGATCGTTACCCCGTGCATACTACCAATATGCGAGCGAACGGAGTGTATAGGCCTGGTGTCCCTTGGCTACCGGATGGCGCGACCTATTCGCCGTGAATCACTGAATGCCGAAACTGATCGGATACTCGAGGTCACATAGCCAATGTGCGGTCGTGTGCCCTGCTGTGAGGATGAGGAAGCATTAAAGACAGTCTCTCGGACTGTCAATATAACGGAGTGTCCCGACCAACGGACATATGCTCCGAATGTAAAATATCTGAACCACAACATGCGGTCCCCTATGTTGTTGGGCAAGAGAGGGACCTCTCTCGCTCACAGCCCGGACGGACCTGGACAAGCCAGGAACCGGACTAACAGGCTTCCTCCGATCTGTCCTCAATCTGCCGTCACTGGGTGAGTACTAAAGTAATTAAAGTGCTCGCATCACCCAAATCTCCTTCCTAGACCGCAACGGACGAACCCGGCAGCCGAACCATTCGATGAATGTACGCTACACCGGGTGAGCTAGCGAATGTCACTCCGTAGGCGATAGACATATTCCATGAGCACTTATTGCCGCTAACTCTTCATTAACTATGACGACAGAGGCACACTTTTGAAAGACATCTCCATAACTCTTCGAACAAGAAACCAGAAATGCTTGGATAGCAAGCATAAAATAATAATATATATAGCGTCGTTCAATAATTCGAAAGTTTGTGTGACATTATTGGACTATGTCGGAACTGAGGGACGATGTCCCTGAACCGAACCAAAAATTTCTAAGTCCACCGACGCTATCAGTTTCTTATCCGGCATCGCAGCATTCTGGTCCGACGAAAGAAGCTGTAGAAGACCAAGTCAGATGACATACACAACAGCATATGATGTTCCGAAAGGGAAAGCTCGAAATCCTCCGAATCCCTTTCGGTATCCCGTCGGACCGGATGAAACTTTCGGACGTCCGTACCCGCTTCCGCGGAGCGTCCCGACCCAGCATCGTCGGATAAAATATATGCGACAGATTCAGTTGATGCTGGGATGCTGCGATAAACTGTGCTATTAAGGAAAGCACGTCCGTTCCCGAGGCCTGTGCAGTAGCGGTCTTACGATGCATTGCCGCCGGAAGCTCCGTGTACGTTGACTCCCGCACACTTCCTATGCGAACGTCCGGAGTCTGCAGGCCTCGTGTCCCTGGCTACCGGATGGTGTGACCTGGTCGCCGAAGAATCCTTGATCGGCGAAGCTGGTAATATATCGGCGGTCACGCAGCCAAGGTGCGGTCGTGTGCGCTGACGAGAAGAGGAAGCCTTAGCAGTCTCAGCGGACTGCCTATACAACGGAGCGTCCCGAGCGACTGACGTATGCTCCGCTTGCGACACATTTTGTACCACAACATCTGGGGCCAGATGTTGTTGAACGAGAGAGGGGCCTCTCTCGCTTGCCGTCCGGATGGACCGGAACGAGCTATGAACTGGACTAAAAGGCTTCCTGCGTTCTCCCTCCGATCCGCCGTCACTGGGTGTGCATTAAGTTAATTTATAGTGCTCGCATCACCCCAAAATTCCTTCTAGACCGCAACGGACAAACCCGGCTGCCGAACCATTCGGTGAATGGACGCTACACCGGGCGAGCTAGCGGACGTCAAAGGCCGTCGAACCTACTAGGGTCCTCTTAGGCAATTGGCGTATTTACATGAGCACTTTTCCGCTAGCCCTTCATTAATTGTGACGACGGAGGCACACTGTTGGAGGACATCACAGATACATCACCCTAATCTTGATCGTCTGAAATAGAAATTGATAAAGTAGAGTGACCCTGCGGGGAAAGGACCGGAGTGTCCAAATCCCCAACAACATACCGTGACATACGCTTCCCATATTGTCATCGAAATCATACGATACAGAACAGGAGTTAATGCGAGTACACTGACCACATATAGAATGATAATAAAGTCAGAGGAAGACTTCCTCTTAAAACAATTGATCAATATCCTTTCAATGTGAAAAGAAAACAAGTCCTGGTACTCGCACTAACCCCTGGCAATCAAAATACATAATAATAATATGATCCATTAATATAGAAAAAATAATTGAAATCAAAATATTTTGAAAAAATATTTTTTCAGAACAGCCCAAGTTTCTGAAAAGTAACGTTGAGCCCCAATGGATCCCAAGCCTAAGTGTGGACAAAAATTTTAAAAATATTTTAAACAATTTATTCAACACTTACGAACAATAATAATGTATCTAGTTATGATTAAAATAACATCAAGATATTATTTTTTAGAAATCCCCCCCTCACACAGAGGGCTGTTGTAAATGTAAACAATGAGTGTAAAAACACTAAAATAAGACTCCAGGCACCCAGGCCCGAAATCAGTTACCAAAAATACACTATCTGATGCAAAACAGAGACTTCCAGGGAAGAAACTGCAGAACATCAGATGGTAGATGCAGAACACAACGCCTAACCACCCGTAGGTGAAGACGTAAACATGGGGAAAGAACAGAATTCATTCTGTTATTCAGCTAAAACTCCCAAGAAATTTTAGTAATAATAATTACAGAAACTATGCCAAAAGCATGGGAGAATAGCAAGGGGGAACTTAAAGGACAGGGAGAGAGGAAAACACTTGTAAAAACAGTGTAACTAAATAATCAGAATGACAACAAAATGGCTGCTGCCTTGAAAATAGGTAACTTAACATAATTTCATTAAAAAATTTTAAGTTACAGCCCTGATAATATTCTGTCACACATTCTTTTCCTCTCCTCCTTCTCTATCCTCCTTAGAATCACCATTTCACTAATATTTATGTGTCTGGCATCATTTAAACTGAGATTTATAAGCACAAAGATCAGTCAGATGTTAACTGATGAAGGGCCAAACTTAGAATGATTATTGGCGCCAATTTCGGAACGTCCTTGACACTGCGCATGCGCAGTAGGGGCGAAGTGTGGAGGGCCTTTCAGGACATGTTTTCTTTAGTTTTAGATGCAAATTTTGGGGATTGGGGGGCAAAATTTGTGTTTGGCCCTATATTTTAAGAGTTAGCACCAGCTATGTCTGGGTCATTGGTACAGTATAAAAATATAGTATTTTTTTCAGCTGTGGAATTTGCATATTACGCGGGTGGATGTGGCCGATTCATTGGGTAAAGAGTTAACAGGTCAAATTTGTACTGAAGGTATGGCAAATGGTTTTATGTTTGGGTGTTATACTGTTCAGTTAACAGGGCTATTCAATTAGGAGATATCCAGTTAAGCAGACTTCTCTGTAATAGTGATTTCACTCTGTTAAAACTAAACTGCTACATGTAAAGTCACCAAATAATGTATGTAGTCTAAAACTAAATCAATAGCATAAAGGAGTGACTCTGGTCAAGCTGTTTCAATGGCTATGATCTATTATAGTTTAAGACCAATGTTGTTGTGTCCCTTTAGCAGTCCTTGCATTTTTAAATAATGCTTGGGTCTACCATTAGGCTTTGTGGAATGAACTTTGGGGCCTACTTTTGTGTCATTGGGGCTATTACCGGTACAATGTAATTAATGAAAGTGTCAATGACACTGTAGCTTAACTTGTGTGTTGTATTTGATGAAAAGGATAATGTTCAATGTTTATGAAAGGATTATGAAATAAGACAAGAATTATGATAATTGGGAATATGTTCATTTTTGGTCCCTGTATGCTATGTTTTTGATAAAAATAATATGAGGTGTACACTGTACTAAAGAGCTGAGGGGTGGGTTAATATGACCTCACAGTTAATGTATGTGGCCCTCACAGTTAACATATATTAACGAAAGTTACCAAGTTACAGTGAAATTATTCCAAAACGAGTCATCCCATCAAGTTACATTGAAATCCCTTCATAAATATGGCCTGTAGACTGTGCTAAAGGTTTTCAGGCCCCTGTAGCCGTCAGTTTCCCAATTGCGTCCAAAGGGGACATTCTCATCTAGACATTATATGAAGTCAATCTACTAAGTTACAATGAAATCCCTTCATAAATATGACCTGTAGACTGTGCTAAAGGTTTTTGGGCTTTGGCCTCGGGCAGCCATGTCATCATCTAGGCATTATATGGAGTCAAACTAACAGGTTACAATGAAATCTTTCCATAAATATGACCTATAGACTATGCTAAAGGTTTTGGGGTCTTGGGCTCGGGCAGCCATCAAGGCTGAATGATCGCGACCAAAAGGGGATGTTTTTCGGGCTTCGGACACCTGTAGCCATCACAGTTGGCCAATCACAACCAAAAGGGGATGTCATCATCTAGGCATTCTATGGAGTCAACCTAACAGGTTACAATGAAATCCTTCCATAAATATGACCTATAGACTATGCTAAAGGTCTTTGGGCTCGGGCAGCCATAAAGGCTGAATGATCATGACCAAAGGGGGACGTTCTCATCTGGACATTATTTGGAGTCATCCTACCAAGCTACAATGAAATCCCTTCATAATTATGACCAGTAGACTGTTCTAAAGGTTTTCGGGCTTCGTAGCCGTCACAGTTGCCCAATTGTGTCCAAAAGGGGACGTTCTCATCTGGACATTATATGAAGTCAACCTACCAAGTTACAATGAAATTCCTTCATAAATATGACCTGTAGACTGTGCTAAAGGTATTCGGGCTTTGGGCTTGGGCAGCCATAATGGTTAAATGATCGCAACCAAAAGGGGACATTCTCATCTGGGCATCATCTGGAGTGATACTACAAAGTTACAATGAAATCCCTTCATAAATATGACCTGTAGACGGTGCTCAAGATTTTCGGGCTTCGGACACCTGTAGCCATCACAGTTGGCCAATCACAACCAAAAGGGGATGTCATCATCTAGGCATTATATAGAGTCAACCTCACAGGTTACAATGAAATCCTTCCATAAATATGACCTTTTTCCTATGCTAAAGGTTTTTGGGCTCGGTCACCCATTAAGGCTGAATGATTGCGATCAAAATGGGACGTTCTCATCTAGACATTATTTGGAGTCTTCCTACCAAATTACAATGAAATCCCTTCATAAATATGGCCTGTAGACTGTGCTAAAGGTTTTCGGGCCCCTGTAGCCGTCAGTTTCCCAATTGCATCCAAAGGGGACATTCTCATCTAGACATTATATGAAGTCAATCTACTAAGTTACAATGAAATCCCTTCATAAATATGACCTGTAGACTGTGCTAAAGGTTTTTGGGCTTTGGGCTCGGGCAGCCATCATGGTTCAATGATCGCCACCAAAAGGGGACATTCTCATCTGGGCATAATCTGGAGTGATCCTACGAAGTTACAATGAAATTCCTTCATAAATATGACCTGTAGACTGTGCTCAAGGTTTTTGGGCTTCGGGCCCCTGAAGCCGTCACAGTTGACCAATCACGACCAAAAGGGGATGTCATCATCTAGGCATTATATGGATTCAAACTAACAGGTTACAATGAAAATCCTTCCATAAATATGACCTATAGACTATGCTAAAGGTTTTGGAGTCTTGGGCTCGGGCAGCCATTAAGGCTGAATGATCGCGACCAAAAGGGGACGTTCTCCTCTAGACATTATTTGGAGTCATCCTACCAAGCTACAATGAAATCCCTTCATAATTATGACCAGTAGACTGTTCTAAAGGTTTTCGCGCTTCGGGCCCCTGTACCCGTCACAGTTGCCCAATTGTGTCCAAAAGGGGACGTTCTCATCTAGACATTATATGAAGTCAACCTACCAAGTTACAATGAAATCCTTTCATAAATATGACCTGTTGACTTTGCTAAAGGTATTCGGGCTTTGGGCTCAGGCAGCCATAATGGTTGAATCATCGCAACCAAAAGGGGACATTCTCATCTGGGCATCATCTGGAGTGATACTACAAAGTTACAATGAAATCCCTTCATAAATATGACCTGTAGACGGTGCTCAAGATTTTCAGGCTTCGGACACCTGTAGCCATCACAGTTGGCCAATCACAACCAAAAGGGGATGTCATCATCTAGGCATTTTATGGAGTCAACCTAACAGGTTACAATGAAATCCTTCCATAAATATGATCTATAGACTATGCTAAAGGTCTTTGGGCTCGGGCGGCCATAAAGGCTGAATGAACATGACCAAAAGGGGACATTCTCATCTAGACATAATTTGAGTCATCCTACCAAGCTACAATGAAATCCCTTCATAATTATGACCAGGAGACTGTTCTAAAGGTTTTCGGGCTTCGGGCCCCTGTAGCCATCACAGTTGACCAATTGTGTCCAAAATGGGACATTCTCATCTAGACATTATATGAAGTCAACCTACCAAGTTACAATGAAATCCCTTCATAAATATGACCTGTAGACTGTGCTAAAGGTTTCGGGCTCGGGCAGCCCTCCTGGTTGAATGATCGCAACCAAAGGGAACAATCTCATCTGGGCATCATCTGGAGTGATCCTACGAAGTTACAATGAAATCCCTTCATAAATATGACCTGTAGACTGTGCTCAAGGTTTTCAGGCTTTGGGCACCTGTAGCCATCACAGTTGACCAATCGCGACCAAAAGGGGATGTCATCATCTAGGCATTATATGGAGTCAACCTAACAGATTACAATGAAATCCTTCCATAAATATGACCCTTTTCCTATGCTAAAGGTTTTTGGGCTTGGGCACCCATCAAGGCTGAATGATCGCGATCAAAATGGGACATTCTCATCTAGACATTATTTGGAGTCATCCTACCAAATTACAATGAAATCCCTTCATAAATATGACCTGAAGACTGTGCTAAAGGTTTTCGGGCTTTGGGCCCCTGTAGCCGTCACAGTTGCCCAATCATGTCCAAAAGGGGACCTTCTCATCCAGACAATATATGAAGTCCACCCACCAAGTTACAATGAAATTCCTCAATAAATATGACCTGTAGACTGTGCTAAAGGTTTTCGGGTTTTGGGCTCGGGCAGTCGTCACGGTTGGCAGATCATGCCCAAATGGGGAAATTCTCATCTAGACATTATAAGGAGTCATCCTACCAAGTTACAATGAAATCCCACCATATTAAACATGACCTGCAGGCTGTGCTAAAAGTTTTGGGGTTTCAAGCTTGGGCAGCCATCACAGTTGACGGATGATGCCCAAAAGGGGACGTTCTCATCTAGGCATTATACAGAGGCATCCTACCAAGTTACAATGAAATCCCTTCATAAATATGACCTGTAGACTGTGCTAATGGTTTTCAGGTTTTGGGCTCGGGCAGCCATACCGGTTGCCTGATCGCGACCAAAAGGGGACGTTCTCATCTAGACATGACCCCAAACCTGCATATGAAATTTCGTGACGATCAGACAAGAACTGCGGGGTGTAGCCCGTCCTAAAGGAAAATGTTCACAGACTCACAGACTTCCACACACGTGATGGCAATTGCTTATCTTGACTATGTCAAGTTAAGCTAAAAATAGAATATGTTTTCATTTTTGAAATTCAAAAAAAAAACTTTTCACAATCCATTCTAATGAGGGTTCATCAGCTGAGTTTGAAGGCTTTTTGAGAATAGCACTGGCTGGTTTTGATCATTACACTGGGAAAAGAGTTGATATCAAGCCAGAAAATTAGCAGACTGACATCTGCAAAATGAGGTCCCCAGAGGGTGAATTTAGTGACGCTTCCCTGCACAGTAGGGTAGCATCACTAAATTTACCCTCTGTGAACTTCAATCTGAATCAGGGTCTCAAACCTAAACAGAACGAGGTACCCAGAGGATAAATTGGCCCACTGTATGGGCTAGCATGATCAAATTCACCTTCTGGGGACCTCATTCTGCAAATGTCAGACGGCTTATTTTCAGGCATGGTTGATATAGATGAGATTTACACTAAGGCTGTACAGTACACAGGGTTAGTTACTCAGTTAATAATGACATTTTTTTACAACCAGAAGATATGACTAACCCTCTGCAATACTTTCTGGTTACAAAAAACTGATAACTGGCATATCATACACTGAACGAAAGTTAAAAAATTTATAGTAATTTATATATTTTTTATACTAACCAATGACCCAGACTTAGCTGGTGCTAACTCCACAAAAACCAGGGCCAAACACAAATTTTGCCCCCCAATCCCCAAAATTTGCATCCAAAACAAAAAGAAATCATGTCCTAAAGGACCTCCATAGTACGACTCTACTGCGCATGCGCAGTGACGCAGTCGTCCCGAAATTGGCGCCAAATATCATTCTTACTGGCAGTGCCTGGTCAGCGCTATGTACTCAGCGGGGAGGCAAGAGTTCCCAACTCAGGGAGGGCCATCCCCGTCTGGGTCATTGGTAAGTATAAAAAATATATAAATTACTATAAATTTTTTAACATTTTTATACTGTACCAATGACCCAGACTTAGCTGAATAGTAAACAGGCTGGAGGGCCTAGGACATAGAGGAAAATCCAATAAGCTCAATTATAAAATAAAGAGGTAACCCCTTAAGGAGAAAAGGAGTATTAGGCTTTACATGTATCTTTCTTATTTAATATTTAAATTAGAAAGATACACTACCCTTAATAATTGAGCACAATAACATTCATGTTCTCTATTAACATCCAGTATAACCCTTATACTAATTATTTTTAAAGCAAGCCAATAAATAAAGTAGTCCAGAGAATTGAGACTCTTTATAATCATTTAAAAGTGTCCGAGTATTGTATATTAAAGCCCGTTTGACACTTGACATATACAAATGCTTCACACCGAGCTACACTTTAAAAATAAGACATGAATGAAATTAAACATTAATATTACACTTTAAAACAATCCCGGAAGCGACTCAGAAATACTGTCTTGGAGGAGGCATTCCCTTGCTTTTCACTATAAAGCAGGTGACCTAAGGGAACACCCGCCCCCCCCCCCTTCCCCTGGGTCAAATAGCCCAGAGCGAAGAGGGCAGCCGGACGGAGTCACTGCCGGAACAGAAAGCCTGCATAACTATAGTTGCAACTGTTTAGTGGACGACATTCTGAGCAACAGATAACGGACCTAAACAATGCAGGTCTCCAGAAATGGACTCAATATTTCTGAGATAAAAATTAGTAAATGTGGATGGCTGAGACCAATAAGCAGCCTTCATTAAATCTGTAATAGCAACACTATTAGCATAAGCCCAGGAAGTAGAAAGAGCTCTTACTTCATGAGCAGAAATCTTAAGCACAGACTGCTGAGAAGAAGATAAATCTTCATACGCAGTACGGATAGTTAACTGAATCCATCTAGCAATAGAATGGACTGAAATGTCCTTTCTATTAGGCATCAAAGACAGAAAGAAACGTTTCCGTCCCTTTCTGATGAACTGAGATCTCTGTTTATAGATACGTAGTGCTCTAACAGGACAGAGTAAAGGCCTACGCCCGTCTGAAGACGGAAGAGCCTTAATAACAATAGGTTCCGGATATTTATTAGGAGCCTGATTCTTAGCTAAAAAACCGACATTAGTAGTGAAGGTGATAGTGTTCCCAACACTACGATAATGAGAATCATCCACCGATAGTGCATGAAGCTCACTGACTCTTCTGGCAGAAGAGAAAGCTAAGAGAAAAGCTGTCTTATAAGATAAGAATTTGAAATCTACTGTCCCAAGAGGTTCAAATGGCTTTTCCTTCAATTTAAGGAGAACCCAAGCTAAATTCCACTTAGGAATTAATCTAAGAGTTCTGGGTCTATTTATCGAAAAGTTTCTAACCAATTTCGATAAAGAGACATTAGATCCAATTTGTAAACTATCATGATGTGCATAGGTATCAGATAACATAGATCTATAACCCTTTATAGTAACAGGTTGCAGTTTGATTTCGTCAAACAAGTATACTAGAAAGTTAGCAATGTCTGGTATAGAGGGATCAAATATATCAACAGAATGATCCCTACACCAACGACGGAAAACCTTCCACTTAGCCGCATAGTTTAGCGAAGAGGAGGTCCTCCTACAGTTAGAAATCGCGTCCACTGCTCGTCCTGTAAAGTGCTTGCCATGCAAGAAGGACCGCACAACGGAAAAACGTGAAGGTTGAGACCTTGCGGGTTGTGATGTAGTTGGCGCGATTTCCCCTGCCAAAGAAGATCCTCTCGTGGAGGGAGCTTCCGCGGTAGGTCCCACAACAGACACCTGAGTAGATTTATCCACGGTCTCTGTGGCGACAGAGATGCTACCAACAGAATCTTGCATTGAGATTGTTTTATCTTTAGCAATACTTGTTGAATTAACGGCGCTGGAGGATACGCATATCCTATCATTCCGTCCCAAGGGATCGATAGAGCGTCTACTGCAAATGCTCTTGGATCCGGACACGGGGACACATACGTCTGCAACTGATTGTTGAGATGTGTCGCAAATAAGTCTATCATTGGCCGTTCCCATTGGTAGCAAATCTGATTGAATACTTGTTTGTTGAGAGTCCACTCCGACGGCAACAAGCGACCCTTTCGTGAAAGGGAGTCTGCTAGCACATTCAGACGACCCGGTATGTGACGGACCGAAAGAAGAACGTGATGTTCCAACGCAAACAGAAGGATTCTTTCCGTTAGATTGAACAACGGAACTGAATGAGTGCCTCCCTGATTCCGTATATATGCCACTACTGTCGTATTGTCGGATAGGATTTGGACATGAGCATCGTGAATAATGTCCATCCAGTGACGTAACGCAAGCCAAATTGACATCATTTCCTTGATGTTTATGTGCTTGCACAGGAATTGCGGATCCCAAAGACCCTGGCATCTCGAATCCGTTGGGATTAATGATGCACCCCAACCTGTTTGACTGGCATCCGTCATAATGGTAAAACTCGGATCCGGCAACTGCAGCGGAACTCCTTGAGTTAACCACTGAATGTTTGCCCAAGTCTGAATCTCTTGTTTCACTTGATCTGACAAGAGAACGTCTACATCGAGCGAATGAATTTTCACACTCCAATTCTGAGTCAGGAAAATTTGAAGAGGCCGTGTGCGTAGCCGTCCCATCGGAATGAGATCCGCGGCGGCTCCGCACAGACCTATCAGTCTCATAAATTCTCTCGCCGTGACTTTGTCTGTATTCAGACAATAGCGAGCGTAACAACTGACTAATTTCGCTCTGGTTAACGGCAGATGAACGAGATTGTTGTGCGTCTCGAAGCTCATTCCCAGATGAGTGAATGACTTGGACGGCACCAGATCCGACTTCTCCTCGTTTACTATGAAACCGAGACGTCGGAGCAATAGAAGAAGATTCTGAACATCGTTCTGAAGCGTTAACTCGTTGCCGTACCTCTGAAGAATGTCGTCCAGGTAGGCCGACGTTACCGCAGACGAATGAGCTCGGAAGTAGATCATTACCGAGTTCATTACCCGAGTGAAAGCCCAGGGTGCTAGATTCAATCCGAAGCACATGGCCCGGAACTGATACACCACTCCTAGGACTGCGAAGCGTAGATACTTTCGGAATGTCGGATGTACCATGACGTGAAAGTACGCATCTTTGAGATCTATGCTCGTTGCATAATCGTTCACCCGAATACTCGCTCTGACCGATCGAATCGTCTCCATATAAAACTTCGGAGCGACGATCAGCTTGTTTATCCAGCTCAAATCTATGACTGGACGGAACGAGCCGTCTGGTTTCGGAACCAGAAACAGATGGCTGTAGAATCCCAGCGATTCCTGGTTTTCTACGACCTCTACCGCGTTCTTCATTAAAAGAGACTGCACCTCTGATAGCAGAGCGTCTCTTTTCTGAGGGTTTGACGGAAGATGAGTCCACTTTGGACTTCGAGTTAATGGAGGCTTTCGTTTGAAGGATATCTTTAGACCTTCCGAAGTCACTCCTCTCACCCACGGGTCGTCCGTAATCGACGCCCACTCTTGAGAAAAACTCGACAACCTTCCGCCAACCGGAACGCGATAGAGGTTTGAGCCATCACCTCCTGGATCTGCGAGGCCTGCGGTAGGAGAAACCACGTCTTCCACGACCCGCACCTCGCCTCGTCGACCTCGGGGCGTCCGACCGATTGTCCCGGCCTGAAGGACGTCCCGAACGAGAGTCACTATCCTGATGGTCTCTCGAATAAGAGCTAGAGGACGCACCGGAACCTCTATAGGAACCTCTCTTGGGCGGATAAGACCCAGAAGTGCCCGCCTTATTCGTGTCTGCTGTATCCGACCTTTTAGGAGCGGATCTAAACAACAGAGAATCACTAGCTTTCTTTTTAATATTATCATAAATAGCGGAAAGCTTGCCGTCAAAGAGAAGATCTCCTGAGACCGAAGCGACTCTAAGAGAGTTCTTCACCTTAGAATCCACTAGTGTGGATGTAGACAGGGCTGCGTCACGTCTAACCAACTCCAGATTTGCCACTGAAAGGGCGGAGTTACACGTGGAATAAGCTACTGCCCTTGAAAGAAGTCTTAAGGAGGATTGTATATCCTGAAACTCTTCCCCTTGAAGACGCAGTGATAACGCCTTAGTAAGGTGATCTGCGTAAGATAAGGCATCTAAATTGGCTCTGTTAGACGCAATAGCTGTTTCCAACACTGCGGTTGGAATAGAAGCTGACGACGGTAATGATAGCTCTAAGTCTTCCGCCTCGTCGTCCATACGAAGAGGAACTCTCGGTATACCCTGACCTGCCGTGTCGAATTTATTCCTTGCATTAATGAAAGGCAGGTTGAGAGTATTTGCGGACAAGAAGCCTGCTTTCCCCGTCCTGGAAGCAAGTTTAAAAATAGCGTCGTTCAATAATTCAAATGTTCTTGCAACATTATTGGACTGCGACGGAAACTCGGGAGCGATGTCCCTGAACCGCTCGAAAAAATCAGAGTCCAATGACGCTATAATTCTCCTGTCCGGAAGCGCAGCAGTCTGGCCCGACGGAACAACTTGAGGAAGAAAGTGCCGGATGAAGTCCACGGCAGCTTTGTGTTGTTCCGAAAGGGATAGCTCCAATTCATCCGTATCCCTTTCACCATCCGGTCGGACCTCCCGATGTTCCCGGTCGTCCGCCCCCGATGCTTCGGCGGAGCGTACCGACCCAGCGCCGTCGGATAATTCTCGATCCGACACCGTTTCTGTCGGCTGCTGGGATGCTGCGATAAGCTGTGCTATCTGCACTAGAATGTCCGACGTCGAGACCTGCGGAGGAGCGGTCTTTCGCTGCTTCGCCGAGGGCAGCTCCGCATCAGATGGCTCCCGTATACTTTTCCTATGCGAACGTCCGGAGTCCATCGGTCTCGAATCCCTGGCTGCCGGATGGTGTGACCTGGTCGCCGAAGAATCCTTCATCGGCGAAGCTGGCAAAATATCGGAGGTCACGCAGCCAAGGTGCGGTCGTGTGCACCGACGAGAAGAGGAAGCCTTAACAGTCTCTGCGGACTGCTTATACAACGGAGCGTCCCGAGCGACGGACGTATGCTCCGCTAAAGACACATTTTGTACCACAACATCTGGTCCCAGATGTTGTTGTATGAGAGAGGGGCCTCTCTCGCTCGCGGCCCGGCTGGACCTGGACGAGCTAGGAACCGGACTAAAAGGCTTCCTCCGTTCTCGTTCACTATCCGCCGTCACTGGGTGTGCATCTATTATTTTTATAGTGCTCGCATCACCCAAAATTTCCTCTTGGACCGCATCGGACGAACCCGGCTGCCGAACCATTCGGTGAATGGACGCTACACCGGGCGAGCTAGCGGACGACATTTGTCTAATCTCCATGAGCACTTTTGCCGCTAGCTCTGTATTTAATTGTGACGACGGACGCACACTTGAAGAAGATAACATGGAAACATCACCCTGTTCTGGTTCCTCTGAAATAGAAACTGAGAGAGTAGAGTGACCTTGTGGAGAAAGAGCCGGCATCGCTCTTTCTCCAGAAACAACATATCGTGACACACGTTTCCAATGTTTCTCATCCCAATGTTCACATACAGGACAGGGATTAATGCGAGAACACTGACTACAATTAATGCAATAATCATGAAAGTCAGAGGAAGATTTCTTCCTATTACAATTTGAACAAGTTCCTTTCATTGTGAAAGAACAACAATAAGTCCTAGTTACTCGCAAAAACCCCTGACACAAAGATACATAATAACATGATCCATTAATAAATGAAAAAACAATTACAAAACAAAATAATTTTGAAAAAATATTTTTTCAGAGAAGCCCAAGTTGCTGAAAAGTAACGTTGAGCCCCGATGGATCCGATGGCAAAGTGTGGTCAAAAATTTTAAAATTATATAAAATAATTAATGAGACACTTTCGGATAATATAAATGTATCTTATAATGAGATAAACTACCTCAAAGGCAAACAGCCCCCCTCAAAAAAGGCTGTTGCCAATGAAAACAAACAGTGTAAACACAGAAGAAAACATGACTCCAGGCACTGAAAAAACTGGCCCGGAATCAGTCATCAATTACACTCTATCTGATGCAAAACAGAGACTCCCAGGGGAGAATCTGTAGAACATCAGATGAAAGATGCAGAACACAAACGTTATACACCCATGGGTGAAAACGTAACTATGGGGAAAATAACAGAAAACATTCTGTAACCAAGCAACTCTCCCAGGGAATTTTTAGAAATGAAACTTCTCAAAAATATGCCAAAAGCATGGGAGAATTGCAAGGGGGGACTTTAGAAGGTTAGGGGAGAGGAAACACTGAATAAGCAGTGCAACAATTAGCAAGAATGACAACAAGAGGCGTTTGCCTCGAAAATAGGCAACTTAACATAATTTCAACAAAAAATTTTAAGTACAGCCCTGATTATTTTTTGCCACTTCTTTTTTCCTCTCCTCCTTCTATCCTCCTTAGAATCACATTTTCTCCAAGAATTACGTGTCTGGCATCCTTTAAACTGAGATTTACAAGCACAAAGATCAGTGAGATGTTGACTGATGAAGGGCCAAACAGAGAATGATATTTGGCGCCAATTTCGGGACGACTGCGTCACTGCGCATGCGCAGTAGAGTCGTACTATGGAGGTCCTTTAGGACATGATTTCTTTTTGTTTTGGATGCAAATTTTGGGGATTGGGGGGCAAAATTTGTGTTTGGCCCTGGTTTTTGTGGAGTTAGCACCAGCTAAGTCTGGGTCATTGGTACAGTATAAAAATATATACAATGACTAAGGCTGTAAAAATGTACAGGGTTAGTTGGTTACATGTTACATGGGGTGCAGGATTCAAGGAACCAATGCATCGTCCAACATAACAAATTGCTTTTATCAAAGATTTTTTGCTACAAATATACTTTCGATTAATACTTACATGACAGGGAATTTATTCAAGTTTTATGAGTGCTGTCAATTACACACACCAACTAGGTAGAGGTGTCCAACCATCTGGGTGTTTTCAACAGGTCATATGGTCATAAAGATCATTTGTTATTAGTTACTCTGCCTGGATGTGGAATTCTACCAATATACCGAGTCGGGCATTTACGACACTTTCTAATCTGCATGCTAAAATTGGAGTTGATATTCAGTCAACCCAGTTGATTTGGGCTGATTTTTAACCCAACTGATTTTAAAGTGTGTGTATATTTTTGCCAGGTAAGCAAGAGAGCATGCTCAAATGAGTACTCCAAAGTGTCTGCCCAACTTAGTATTTCATCATTTAATGCTCAAACTTTGCCTGGCAAAATCCGTGATTGGGAGATTTTTTTTTTTTTTTTTTTTTTTTTTTTTTGGGGGGGGGGGGGGGGAGGAGGGGTGGCAGAGGGGGGGAGGGGGTGGCAGAGGGGGGAGGGGGGAGCTCATGGAGCTCTGTCAAACAAAATATAATAGAATAAATGCTAAGTTTATCTCTAGAATACAGAAAAGTGACACAATCCCTGTTAATTGAATACTCCTGTTAATTGAATAATTGTTATTGGCAAAGTGGCTATTCAATTAACAGGACTCCACTGTATTATGAAACAGAGATATAGCAATCCATTTCTAAAAATAGTATCTCTGAATAAGAAAATTGAAAAGTTGTCTTGCAATTTCATCTTTATCTCTCAGTTGGAGACTTGTCAGTGCAACTTTCTGCTATGAATGTATTAAGCGTTTAAAATTGCATCGCCTTGTACGTTTGAGAAGTGTGTGATCGTTTCTGCAGTTCTTAGCTCTTTGAAAAGAATATTTTGACCAAATTCACAATTTGTCTTATATGGTTACAAGCCATCATGTGACCAATTTCCCCACATGATTTTCAAATGGAAGCTCATTTCTTTCTTGTGCATTTTCTTTGGGGTGTTTTTAACATATAAGAGGCAACATTTTAAAGGAAAACTGGGGAGAGTCCAGGTAATTTCTCGACATGTTACAAGATCTTTTATTCAATTAACAGAAGTTTACTCTATAACCTATAATCAATTAACAGGTCAAATTTGTACTGGAGGTATGGTAAATGGTTTTGTGTTGTGTTAATATTCAATTAACAGGGATATACAATTAAGAGATATCCAATTAAGTGGGCTCCACTGTATCATGTGATATACACAACATGTGGCGGCCATAGAATCCTCCTTCAATGAACGTGTCAATGACACTGTAGCTTAACTTGCCTGTGTGTTGTGTTTGATGAAAAGGATAATGTTCAATGTTTATGAAAGGATTATATGAAATAAGACAAGTATTGTGATAATTGAGAATATGTTAATTTCTGTTCCCTGTATGCTATGTTTTCAATAAAAATAATTTGATGTGTACATGTAGACTGTACTAAAGAATTGAGGGGTGGGTTAATGTGGCTCTCACAGTTAATGTATGTCAATCAAAGATACCATGTTACAGTGAAATTATTCCAAAACGAGTCATCCTATCAAGTTACAATGAAATCCCTTCATAAATATGGCCTGCAGACTGTGCTAATGGTTTTCGGGCTTTGTGCCTGTGTAGCCAACACGGTTGGCCAATTGCAACCAAAAGGGGACGTCCTCATCTAGACATTAAACAGTCATCCTACCAAGTTACAATGAAATCCCTTCATAAATACGACCTATAGACTGTGCTAAAGGTTTTCGGGTTTTGGGCTTGGGCAGTCGTCATGGTTGAATGATTGCGACCAAAAGGGGAGGTTCTCATCTAGACATTATCTGGAGTCATCCTACCGAGTTACAATGAAATCCCTTTATAAATACGACCTGTAGACTGTGCTAAATGTTTTCGAGCTTCAGGTCCCTGTAGCAACCACGGTTGACCAATCCCGACCAAAAGGGGACGTTCTCATCTAGACATTATATGGAGTCATCCTACCAAGATACAATGAAATCCTTCCATAAATATGACCTGTGGACTGTGATAGAGGTTTTCAGGTTTTGGGCTGAGGCAACCGTCACATTGACAGATCATGACCAAATGGGGAAGTTCTCATCTAGACATCATATGGAGTCATCCTATCAAGTTACAATGAAATCCCTTCATATTAAATATGACCTGTAGACTGTGATAAAAGTTTTTGGGTTTTGGGCTTGGGCAGTCGTCACGATTCACAGATCATGACCCAAAGGGGACATTCTCATCTAGACATTATACAGAGTCATCCTACCAAGGAAATCCCTTCATAAATATGACCTGTAGACTGTACTAAAGGTTTTCGGCTTGGGCAGCCATATCGGTTGACCAATCGTGACCAAAAGGGGACGTTCTCATATAGACATGACCTCAAACCTGCATATGAAATTTTGTGACGTTCGGACAAGAACTACGGGTGTAGCCTGTGATAAAGGAAAATGAGCATGGACTCACAGGCTTCTGCACTTATGATGGCAATAGCTTATCTTGAATTTGTCAAGTTAAGCTAATAAAAAATGCTTAGTAGTGATGGGCAAATATGGGTGTTATCAGTATTTGCTGATATCCATAGGTTTCAATTTAATATCGGACATATACCGATACCAATATTAGTTTTCATGGTGATACAAGTGTATAATAACATTCAGACAGGACAAATAAGATGTGGGGGTTGTTCAGCAGGCAATGTGACTCAACACACATGACCGGAATGGATTTCAAGGTAAATGTGTGATGTATCAATATCATTATCCACAAACATTAGATAATACAATTTCGAATTTTGATATCAACAATTTAAACATACCCTTCTGACAACAAATAAATAGTAATTGTATTATGAATTTGCATCCATGTAGGCATGTACATCACAGTTAGTCAGTAACACAACACTGGTCTAATCCATTGAACATGTTTCCCATTCAAAATTAAATAGAAATTAAGACATTATAGAATTGTATGAAACAATGAATCAAATAGACTAAAATATGTCTATAAACAATAACAAATAACAAACACACGTGATTTTCAGACACGGGTACCAGTATGATAAAAGTTAAAAAATTTATAGTAATTTATATATTTTTTATACTTACCAATGACCCAGACTTAGCTGGTGCTAACTCTAAAATATCTAGGGCCAAATTCAAATTTTCCACCCCAATCCCCCAAATTTGCATCTAAAACAGAAAATTACATGTCCTATATGGTTCTCCATACCTTTACTCCACTGCGCATGCGCAGTGTCAAGGAGGTCTCAAAACTGCCGCCAAAAGTCATTCTTACAACCAGTGCCTGGTAAGCGTTATGTACTCAGCGGGGAGGTATGAGTTCCCAACTCATGGGAGGGCCATCCCCGTCTGGGTCATTGGTAAGTATAAAAAATATATAAATTACTATAAATTTTTTAACATTTTTATACTGCACCAATGACCCAGACTTAGCTGAATAGTAAAAAGGTTGGAGAGCCTAGGACATAAGGAAAATCCAATAGACTCAATTACCCATAACAGACCTATTCCCGTAAGGAGAAAAGGAGAGATAGGTTTACATGTATCTTTCTTATTTGTATCAAAAAAGAAAGACACAACACTATTCTGTAATTGAGAACAATAACATCAATGATCTCTATAAACATCCAGTATAACTCTTTATACTTTTTAATATTTTTAAAGGAAAGCCAATAAATACGGGAGTCTAGATAAATGAGACTCTATATACTCATTTAAAAGTATTCAAGGATTGTATATTAACGTCCAATTTATCACGTGATATATACAAATGTTTCACACCAATCAATACTTAAAAATTACACAGATGAGTAAACATAGGCTTTACCCTAAAAATCATCTCGAAACCGACTCGGAATTACTGACTCCAAGGGAGGTATTCCCTTGCTTTACACTATAAAGCAGGTGACCTAAGGGAACACCCCCCCCCCCCCCCACCTTTCCCTTGCCCTGGATCAAATACTCCAGAGCAAAGAGGGCAGCAGGACAGAGTCACTGCCGGAACCGAAAGCCT
Source organism: Pictodentalium vernedei (assembly GCA_031216915.1). Taxonomy (NCBI): domain Eukaryota; kingdom Metazoa; phylum Mollusca; class Scaphopoda; order Dentaliida; family Dentaliidae; genus Pictodentalium; species Pictodentalium vernedei. The sequence continues at coordinate 874,862,341 of CM062296.1, read as the reverse complement.
ATACACACATAGTTGCCACTGTTTAGTAGACAACAACTCGAGTAAAAAATAACGGACCTAAACAATGTAGATCTGCAGAAAAGGACTCAATATTCTCAGATACAAAATCGTGAAAATGGAGGGCTAAGACCAATATGCAGCCCTCATTAGATCTGTAATAGCAACATTATTAGCTTAAGCCCATGATGTAGAAGAACTCTTACTTCATAAGCTTAAAACTAAAGCACAGACTGCTGATTGAAGACATTATCATAAGCAGTACTGATAGTAAATTGAATCCATCTGGCCATAGAACGGACCGAAATGTGGAGGAAGCTACCACGGCATGTCCCACGACACCTAAGTAAATTTGTCCACAGTCTTTGTGGAGCGAGAGAAGCTACCAACAGAATTTGCATTGAAAAAATTACACTAGAGCAATATCTGCTGAATCAACAGCGCTGGAAGATATGCATATCTTATATTCCGTCTCACAAGATCGATAGAGTGTTTACTGCAAACGCTCGAAGATCCAAACATTGACACATACGTCTGCAACTGATTGTTGAGATGCGTCGCGAATAAGTCGATCATAGACCGCTCTCCTTGGTAGCAATCTGATTGAATACTCGTTTGTTGAAAGCCCATTCTGGCGGCAACAAATGGCCCCTCCGTGAAGGGTGTCCGCTAATACGTTCAGACGACCCGGAAAATGACGGACCGATAAGAGAACTTGATGTTCTAGTACCAACCAAAAGATTCATTCCATTAACATGAATAACAGGATGGAATTAGTGCTTCTATAATTCCGAAAATACGCTAATACCGTCGAGTTGTCGGACAGAATTAGCATATGAGCATTCTGAATAACGTTATCCAATAACGTAGCGCAAGCCAAAATGACATCATCCTTGATGTTTGAGGGCTTGATAAGGAACTACAGAATCAAAAGACCCTGGCACTTCAAATACGTTGGGCTCAATGAAACGACCCAACGTGTTTGAGTGGCATCCATCAAAACTTTAAAACTCGGATCCGGCAATTGCAGTGGAAATACCTGAGTTAAGCACTGAAAACTTGACCAAGTCTGAAACTCTTATTTACTTGATTTGACAAGAAGATGTCCGTATCGAGCGCAAGAATCCTCACCCTCTAATTCTGAATTAAAAGAAATTGAAGAGGACCAATGCGTAACCGCCCCATCGGAATAAAATTGCGTCAGTTCCGCACAAGCGTATCAGTCTCATGAGATCTCTCGCTGAGACCTTGTCTTTTGAAGACAATAGGGAATTATCAACTGATTAATTTCGCTCAGGTTACCGGGAGAAGAAACAGGAATGTAATGTGTCTCGAAGCTCATCCCCCGGTGGGTAAATGACTTGGACGAAACCAGATCCGACTTCTCCTCGTTTACTTAAGAAACCGAAACGTCGGATCAATAGAAGCAGAATCTACACATCGTTCTGAAGCGTTAACTCATTGCCATACCTCTGAAGAATGTCGTCCAGGTAGGCCGACGATACAGCAGACGAATGAGCTCGGAAATGCGTCATTACCGAGTTCGATATTCGAGTGAAAGCCCAGGGGCTAGATTCATACCGAAACAGATTGCTCGGTGCTGATACAAAATTCCTATGATCAAGAAGCAAAGATACTTTCTAAACGCCTGATGTACCATGACGTGAAAGTATGCAACTAGAAATCTATGCATGTAGCACAGTAGTACACCCGAATACTCGCTCTGACCGATCGGATAGACTCCATATAAATATTTGGAGCCACAATCAGCTTGTCATCCAGCTCAGATCATGAGTGGACGGAACGAGCTGTCTGGTTTGGAACCAGAAAGGATGGTTGGTAGAAACCTGGAAATTCCTAGATTTCTACGATCTCTATCGCGATCCCACCAAAAGAGACTGGACTTCTAGTGGAAGCAAGCCTCTTTCCTGCGTACTTGAAGGAAACTGAATCCATCTTGGACTTCGAGTTAACGTAAGATACGTTTGAAGGACAATATAGTCCTACCGAAATCACCCTTTGAAACCAAGGGACGTCCATAAACTACTCCCAAAGGTTTGAGAAACTTGACAGTCTTCCACTCACTGTACATGATAGAGGATAAGACCAATACCTCCTGGTCCTGCAAGGCTACCGGAAGGAGAAACCATGTCTTCCATGGCCCGCACCTCACCCCGTCGACCTAGGGGCGTCTGACCGGATGTCTCGGTCAGAATTACAGCCCCTACCTGAGTCACTACCCTGACGGTCTCTAGAGTAAGACCTAGAGGACGCATAGAAACCTCTATAGGAACTTTCCTCGGGCGTATTCGCCCCAGAAGTGCCTGTTCTACTTTCTCCGCTGAATCCAACTATAGGAAGCGGATTTGAATAGCAGAGAAATTAAGCTTTCTTAGTTATCTGATAATAAATTGCGGAAAGCTTGCTGTCGAAGGGAAACTCTCCGGAGACCGGAGCGACTCTGAGAGAGTTTTTCACCTTACTATCCACACGTGTGAATGTAACCAGGGCCGCGTCATGTCTAACCAACACCATATTGCCACTAAAGGGCAGAGTTCTACGTGAGGCCCTTGAAAGAATTTATAGGAGGATATACATCCTGGAATTCTTTTCCCTTGAGGCGTAATGATAACGCTCTGGTAAGGTGATCTGCGTACGATAATGTGTCTAAGCTTGCCGTATTAGATGATATTAACGTTTCCAACATGGCTGGAATAGACATAGACGAAAGTATAGACAACTCTAGGACTTAGACCAGGTCGTCTAGACGCAGAGGAACTCTCAGAATGCCCTGTCCTGCCGTTTCAAATTATTCCATGAATTGATGAAAGGCAGATGAAGAGCACTTGCCGATAGGAGACCGGACTTGTCCTATTAATAGCAAGTTATATATAGCGTCATATAAAAATTCAAAAGTCTCTGAGACATTTCTGGACTGAGACGGAAACTGAGGGACGATGTCCCTGAACCGATTAAAGAAATCTGTGTCCAGTGGCGCTATCAGTCTTTTATTTGGCAAAGCGAAGGAACAACGTCAGAAAATAAACGCCGGATGAACTCCACGGCAATTATGTTGTTCCGAAAGGGAAAAATTCAACTATTCTGTATCCCTTTCACCATCCAGTCGGACCACTTGTAATACTTGGTCGTCCATGTCTGCACCTGCAGTGGAACATACCGACCCAGCTACTACGGATAATTCCTGATCCAACAGAGTTTCTGTCAGTTGCTGGGATGCTGCGACAATTTGTGCTAACTGCAGTAGCACGTCCATAACGGAGGGCTGTGGAGCTGCGGTCTTACAATATTTAGCCGCTGGAAGCTCCTAAGACGTTGACTCCTGCATACTTTATAATGCGAATGTCCGAAGTATGAAGGCCTCGTATCCTTGGCTACCGGATGGCGTGACCTGGTCGCCGTGAATTCCTGGTCTGCGAGATTGTCTGGATATCACTGGTCACGTAGCCAAGGTGCAGTCGTGTGCATTGCCGTGAGGATGAGGAAGCCAATAAAGCAGTCTCTCAGGACTGTCTATATCATGGAGCGTCCCGCGTGGTGGACGTATGCCCCGACTGAGGAACATTCGGTATGACAACATCTGTACCCAGATGTTGTTGTACGAGAGAGGGACCTCTCTCGCTCGCAGCCCGTGCGGAGTTGGACGAGCTAGGAAATGGACTAATAGGCTTCCTCTGTACCATCCTCGTATCCGTCGTCGCTGGGTGTGCACGTGTATTTATAGTGCTCGCATCACCCAAACCTCCTCCTGGACCGCAATGGACTAACCCGGGTGCCGAGCCATTCGCTGAATGGTTGCTACACCGGGCGAGCTAGCGGACGCCAAAGCTGTCGATCCTACTTGGGACCTCTTAGACAATTGACGTATCTGCATGAGCACTCTTGCCGTTAGCTCTTCATTTGATTGTGACGACGGACGCACACTTTGAAGACATCACGGAAACATTACTCTGTTCTTGATCGTCAAAGAGACCTGTGGAGCCGCAGTCTTATGTAAATAGCCGCTGGAAACTCCAGGGACATTCATTCCTGCATTTATATAATATGCAAACGTCCCAACTGGAAAGGCCTCGTGTCCTTGGCAAGCAGATGTAGTGATCTGGTTGACGTGGAATCCCTGGACGGCGAAGCAGAAGATCCCGGAACGTTCCTACCTGCCTTATATCATATATGAACGTCCCTCGGAATCTGTGGTCACAAAGCCAAGGTGCGGTCGTGTGTGCTGACGTGAGGATGAGGAAGAGAATAGAACAGCCGCGCCGGACTGTCTATATGACAGAGCGTCCCGAACAGGAGGAGTGAACGTATGCTCCGATTATCAAACGAACACACAACAACATTACGGCGCAAATGTTGATGTAAGAGAGAGGGGGCCTCTCTCGTTCGCGGTCCGGATGGACCTGGACGAGCTAGGAACTGGATTAACAGGCTTCCTCCGTACTATCCTCTGTTCCGTCTTCACTGGGTGTGCACATGGTATGTTTATAGTGCTCGCAACACCCAGAATTCCTTCCTGGACCGCAATGGACGAACCCGGGCGCCGACCCATTCGGTAAATGGGGGCGACACTGGGCATGCTAGCAGACATTGACATCAACGCCGTCGACCCTACTACGGGCCTCTTAGGCAATTGCCTTATATCCATGAGCACTTTCGCCGCTAGCTCTTCATTGTGACGACGGAAGCACACTCTTGGACGACATCATGGAAACATCACCCTGTTCTTGTAACCTTGTTACTCTGAAAAAGAGAGTGAAAAACTAGAGTGACCAGGCAGAGAGAGGGCCGCATGGTCCTCTCCCCACTAACAACCTACCATGACACACGCCTCCGACATTTGTCATCCCAATTAATACACATTGAACAAGGGTTAGTGCGAGTATGTTGACTATAATTAATACAGAAATCAGAGGAAGATTTCCTCCCATTACAATTGAACAATAAATTTTTCAAAGTGAAAAAGTAAACAGTCAAAGTACTCGCACCAAACCCTGAAAACAAAGATACATAATAAAATAATCCATTATAACATTGTGAAAAAATTATTCAAAAAGAAAAAAATTTTTGAAAAAATTTTTTCCGAAGAGCCCAATTCACAATGGGAACCCTGAGCCCAAATGGATCCCAAAAAAGCCTAAGTGTGGACAAACATTTGAAATCATTTTGAAAAATTAATGTAACACTTACAGACAATATTAATGTATCTTACTATGAACTAAATTAAGCAGAAGACAAGTAATCACTGTCAAAAGTAACAGTTGTCAACATAAGCAAAAGTGTCAACAAACCGGAAACATGACTCCAGGCACTGAAACAAACATGGCCCGAAATCAGTTACGAATTAAAACACTATCTGATGCAAAACAGAGGCTTCCAGAGAAGAAACTGTAGAACATCAGATGGTAGATGCAGACCAAAACGCCTAAACACCCCTAGGGTAAGGACGTAACATGGGGAAAAAACAGAAAATAATTCTGTTACCAAGCCAAAACTCCCAAGAACTTTTAGTAATAAACATTACAAAAATAAGCCAAAAGCATGGGAGAATAGCTAGGGGGGGAATAAAAGAAAGGGGAGAGAGGAAACACTGAAACACCACAACAAGGCCATGCCTCGAAAATAGGTAACATGAATAATTTCGTAAAAAAATTATAAGTTACAGCCCTGAACATTTGTATCCACAGTTTTTTCCTCTCCACCTTCTATTTCCACCAGAAATCCACCAATTCTCTCATAATTTTGCGTCTGGCATCTTAAAACTGAGATTGACAAGCACAAATAACAGTGGAGTGTAATTGTATTGAGGGCCAAACAAAGAATGACTTTTTGCGGCAATTTCGAGACCTCCTTGACACTGCGCATGTGCAGTGGAGTAAAGGTATGGAGGACCATATAGGACATGTCATTTTCGGTTTTAAATACATATTTTGGGGATTGGGGGTAAAATTTGCATTTGGCCCTAGATATTTTACAGTTAGCACCAGCTAAGTCTGGGTCATTGGTACAGTATAAAAATATAAAATGTGGAGTCATTGACTTTGCGGAGTAATCGAACTCGGAAAAATGTCATTGGGTGCCAATTATAGTGGGAGACTGTTACAATACTGTTAGAACATTCAGTGGCTTCAGCCTTCAGCTACTATCAATCAAATCAGACTACCTAGCTATTGTACCTCAGTTCTGAACATCTAGTCCAAACTTGGACCCAAAGTCTGTAACATAATTTTTTGATGTGGTACAGTCCATAGGACGTACCAAATCAAAACACCATATTATGAACTTTGCGTCCACTGAAGTTTGGGCTTCTAAAGATACTGAACACCAAATCTGGCCAAAACTGATCGAATCTGATTTAATTTACCAAAACTGACCTAAAGAGATTATTTGACGCATGTCTGACAGTCTGTATTATAGAATTCAAAGGTTTTCTTTTTCTCTTGAAGGTTGACAACGCCACGAGAACAACAAGGCAACCTCAAGTTGAGTTTTTAGAAGATTGTGTTTCAAGGGAAAAAGGGTTGATGATGTTTGGAGAAAATTTAGAGACAATGCAGAAATTAAAAAAAAATTAAATTTAAAAGATAAACATTTAAATGAAATTAGGGTTGGTTATTTTTCTATGACCCCCCTTACTAAGTACTGGTAAAACCTGGCCATGGTATCCCCAGATCGAATGCTCCCATTTCAGAGATGGCTGAAGGTAAACTGATGTGGGAGGGATGGGTGATTCTGGGGCCTACTTTGCTTGTCAGGAGCAGTGTGTCACTCCTACATTGGCAGAAATGCCTTACCATACACCCTCAGTACTCCACACTCTTATAAATTAATTGCTGCCATTTCTTCATCTAATTTGAAGTACTTTTTTGAAGTTTTTTCCACCATTCCTGCTAACCTGCACAATGCTCTGATTCAGACTTCTTTCTTCACTTCCCCATAGTGTTCAACCGATGATCAGAACCGGCCACCCCAATTGGCCGATTGTGGGCAATTGGATGACAACAGCAACAGCTTCTGGAACATATTTCAACAGATTGTTGCCAAGCTTTTTTTTGTGATGATTCATTAACCACATTTTATTATCTTCTGCAATTGTTCAGTTGTTAATGTAAAATGATGTCAATGATACCATTCAATAAAGTTGAGAACAACCACAATGTGTATTAATTTCTCTAGATACTCCTATACGGGATTTACAAGTTAAATGACATGTAAAGCTTACAAACGAGTGTACTTGCAGCAATCGCCAGTTCATGCCAGAAAAAGTAAAGGCTGCACTCCACGGACTCACGTCGCAGTAAAATGACTAGTGTTGAGCGGTTAACCGGTTTTGCAAGTGGGTTTCGGTTCGGTTCTAAAACCGAAACTGTGTAATTGTTAAATCAGTACGGTTTCGGTTTTCTCTACAAAATGTCTGAAACTTACGTTCACATTGTTCAGTTTGGATCGTCAACGAATTAAAACTAAATCTGTAATGTCAACTGATAACTCTGTCATCAGTATTCATGTTCAGACTCCAGAGAAACAAACACTGTCTAACCGGAGTCACTGTCGCATTAGAAGAATGATCACACGCCCAAGAAATTTTCGTATGATGTATGACAACTCTTGTCCAATTACACAGTACTGTTACAAAAGTGGGTTGGTTTGTTCTGTCAGAAATTCTCAGACTGACAATCTTGACACGCCTACAAACGTCAAAATGAGCATCTTGGGGACTTCATCAATGGCTTCGTATCTGCACGTTTGGGTGTATTGGGTGTATTAATTACCTAACAACAAAATCATGGATAAAATCAAGGAAAAAATAGTCTTTGTTTTTTTAAATGGTGGATTACTGTGAAAAAGAAAAAACATACTTGTCACGTGGGTTTCCCTGACACATGCTTATAATTTAACGTTCAACATTGGCACCTCCCTTGATGCATTTATCC
>CM062296.1:874791611-874854295 GCA_031216915.1 Pictodentalium vernedei | reverse complement strand
TGGAGTGTGAAAATTCATTCGCTCGATGTAGACGTTCTCTTGTCAGATCAAGTGAAACAAGAGATTCAGACTTGGGCAAACATTCAGTGGTTAACTCAAGGAGTTCCGCTGCAGTTGCCGGATCCGAGTTTTACCGTTATGACGGATGCCAGTCAAACAGGTTGGGGTGCATCATTAATCCCAACGGATTCGAGATGCCAGGGTCTTTGGGATCCGCAATTCCTGTGCAAGCACATAAACATCAAGGAAATGATGTCAATTTGGCTTGCGTTACGTCACTGGATGGACATTATTCACAATGCTCATGTCCAAATCCTATCCGACAATACGACAGTAGTGGCGTATATACGGAATCAGGGAGGCACTCATTCAGTTCCGTTGTTCAATCTAACGGAAAGAATCCTTCTGTTTGCATTAGAACATCACGTTCTTCTTTCGGTCCGTCACATACCGGGTCGTCTGAATGTGCTAGCAGACTCCCTTTCACGAAAGGGTCGTTTGTTGCCGTCGGAGTGGACTCTCAACAAACAAGTATTCAATCAGATTTGCTACCAATGGGAACGGCCAATGATAGACTTATTTGCGACACATCTCAACAATCAGTTGCAGACGTATGTGTCTCCGTGTCCGGATCCAAGAGCATTTGCAGTAGACGCTCTGTCGATCCCTTGGGACGGAATGATAGGATATGCGTATCCTCCAGCGCCGTTAATTCAACAAGTATTGCTAAAGATAAAACAATCTCAATGCAAGATTCTGTTGGTAGCATCTCTGTCGCCACAGAGACCGTGGATAAATCTACTCAGGTGTCTGTTGTGGGACCTACCGCGGAAGCTTCCTCCACGAGAGGATCTTCTTTCGCAGGGGAAATCGCGCCAACTCCATCACAACCCGCAAGGTCTCAACCTTCACGTTTTTCCGTTGTGCGGTCCTTCTTGCATGGCAAGCACTTTACAGGACGAGCAGTGGACGCGATTTCTAACTGTAGGAGGACCTCCTCTTCGCTAAACTATGCGGCTAAGTGGAAGGTTTTTCGTCGTTGGTGTAGGGATCATTCTGTAGATATATTTGATCCCTCTATACCAGACATTGCAAACTTTCTAGTATACTTGTTTGACGAAATCAAACTGCAGCCTGTTACTATAAAGGGTTATAGATCTATGTTATCTGATACCTATGCACATCATGATAGTTTACAAATTGGATCTAATGTCTCTTTATCGAAGTTGGTTAGAAACTTTTCGATAAATAGACCCAGAACTCTTAGATTAATTCCTAAGTGGAATTTAGCTTGGGTTCTCCTTAAATTGAAGGAAAAGCCATTTGAACCTCTTGGGACAGTAGATTTCAAATTCTTATCTTATAAGACAGCTTTTCTCTTAGCTTTCTCTTCTGCCAGAAGAGTCAGTGAGCTTCATGCACTATCGGTGGTTGATTCTCATTATCGTAGTGTTGGGAACACTATCACCTTCACTACTAATGTGGGTTTTTTAGCTAAGAATCAGGCTCCTAATAAATATCCGGAACCTATTGTTATTAAGGCTCTTCCGTCTTCAGACGGGCGTAGGCCTTTACTCTGTCCTGTTAGAGCACTACGTATCTATAAACAGAGATCTCAGTTTATCAGAAAGGGACGGAAACGTTTCTTTCTGTCTTTGATGCCTAATAGAAAGGACATTTCAGTCCATTCTGTTGCTAGATGGATTCAGTTAACTATCCGTACTGCTTATGAAGATTTATCTTCTTCTCAGCAGTCTGTGCTTAAGATTTCTGCTCATGAAGTAAGAGCTCTTTCTACTTCCTGGGCTTATGCTAATAGTGTTGCTATTACAGATTTAATGAAAGCTGCTTATTGGTCTCAGCCATCCACATTTACGAATTTTTATCTCAGAAATATTGAGTCCATTTCTGGAGACCTGCATTGTTTAGGTCCGTTATCTGTTGCTCAGAATGTCGTCCACTAAACAGTTGCAACTGTAGTTATGCAGGCTTTCTGTTCCGGCAGTGACTCCGTCCGGCTGCCCTCTTCGCTCTGGGCTATTTGACCAGGGCAAGGGGAATGGGGGGGGGGGGGGGGGGGGGGGGGGGCGGGTGTTCCCTTAGGTCACCTGCTTTATAGTGAAAAGCAAGGGAATGCCTCCTCCAAGTCAGTATTTCTGAGTCGCTTCCGGGATGGTTTTAAAGTGTAATATTAATGTTTAAATTCATTCATGTCTTATTTTTAAAGTGTAGCTCGGTGTGAAGCATTTGTATATGTCAAGTGTCAAACGGGCTTTAATATACAATACTCGGACACTTTTAAATGACTATAAAGAGTCTCAATTCTCTGGACTACTTTATTTATTGGCTTGCTTTAAAAATAATTAGTATAAGGGTTATACTGGATGTTAATAGAGAACATGAATGTTATTGTGCTCAATTATTAAGGGTAGTGTATCTTTCTAATTTAATATTAAATAAGAAAGATACATGTAAAGCCTAATACTCCTTTTCTCCTTAAGGGGTTACCTCTTTACTACATAGTTGAGCTTATTGGATTTTCCTCTATGTCCTAGGCCCTCCAGCCTGTTTACTATTCAGCTAAGTCTGGGTCATTGGTACAGTATAAAAATGTTAAAAAATTTATAGTAATTTATATATTTTTTATACTTACCAATGACCCAGACGGGGATGGCCCTCCCTGGAGTTGGAAACTCTTGCCTCCCCGCTGAGTACATAGCGCTGACCAGGCACTGCCAGTAAGAATGATAATTGGCGCCAATTTCGGGACGACTGCGTTACTGCGCATGCGCAGTAGAGGCGTAGTATGGAGGTCCTTTAGGACATGATTTCTTTTTGTTTTGGATGCAAATTTTGGGGATTGGGGGGCAAAATTTGTGTTTGGCCCTGGTTTTGTTAGAGTTAGCACCAGCTAAGTCTGGGTCATTGGTAAGTATAAAAAATATATAAATTACTATAAATTTTTTAACTTTTTTCAAAATTTTGACATTTAGCAGTCCATGGAGGGTTAACAAATGCTTACCGGAATAATTTATCCAATCAGCTGGTAATGTGACACTATGACCTATCAATGGCCATTTTCTCTTGAAAACGCTACCAGATGTTTGTAAACAAATCCAGGGAAAACATAAATTTTGAAGCCTTTGATGGGTATCACTATTAACAACCACAAAAGGGGTTAACGATTGGTTTTTTGAATACCCTTATTACTTACAAAAATGGTCCTCGGTGAATTCCACTTCCAACAAAGGAGATTATGTGTATTTCTCAGGTACACGTTGGTTGCTGTGCGTGTCTGAAAACAGCCCATTTCAACAAAATTACGATGCTTGGCTGTCTGTAGAGGGTTAATAAACGCTCACCGGAATATTTTGTCCATGCAACTTACAATGTCACACAAAGACCTGCGAGTAGTCAATTTTTCTTGAGAACCTACAGGATGTATTTAGAGAAATCCACAGAAAATGGGAATTTTAAGATTTTAAGGGGTCTCTCTCTTTAGCCTCCCCAAAATGGGTTAAGACTTCGACTTTTGAATACCCTTACTACTTACAAAAATGTTTCCATATAGATTGTGCGCTCGATAAAAGAAAGCACTTTTCTTTGTGGCGTACCCATTGGGTGCTGTTGGCGTCCAAAAACAGCCCATTTTATCACAATTTTGACTTTTAGCAGCCCGTGGAGGGTTAACAAATGCTCACCGCAGTATTTTGTCCACGCAACATCTATTGTCACACCAAGGCCTGGGAGTGACAAATTTTTCTTGAAAATCTACAAGACTCATTTAGAGAAATCCACGGAAAATACAAATTTTTTTAGCTTTATCGGGGTACTGCTGTTTAACCAGCCCAAAACGGGTTAACGCTTGGTTTTCTGAACACCCTTATTACTGACAAAAATGATCCTCGGTGAATTCCACTCCCAATAAAGGAAGTTATGTTTATCTCTCGTGTATTGTTTAGGTGCAGTGGGGGCCTGAAACCGGCCTATTTCATCAAAATTTCGATGTTTGGCAGCTTGTGGAGGGTTACCATATGCATCGCCTGATATGTCGTGTGTATCAAAGGGCGTGTCACAGACAGGTCTAGCAATGACGAATGTATAAAAAAAATCTACAAGACGTGTTTCGAGTAAGTGCCGATAAACCCCAATTTCGGCAGTTTTTTGCCAATTCTGATGAAATAAGGGTTAAATCGAAAATTCTGCTTTGGTATATTTTTAGATTTTGTGCTCCTCTATGCGTGTGCACAATTTCGTGAAAATCGGTTTGAAAATGGCTTCTGAATCGTACGGACAAAATGTGTGGAAAAAAAAACAAAAAAAAACAAAAAAAACAAACTAGACTTTATGATTCTGGAGAATCATGGCTTTTCCCGATTAGATTCCATGATTTTTCTTGACCCCACAGTGTCTGGTGAATTGTTTTTAACTGTCTCACTAAAGTTCCTTCATTGATGTTATGAGAAAGATGAGTATAGTAGTCTCAAATGACTCGGTTTGGGTTTGATAAAAAATGTTTAGGCAAAACCCATCATTAATGGTAGAATGGGTTAATATCAATATCAATGTTTCCCTATCAGTTTTGCGTCCGGTAAAAGAAGTTACGTTTCTCTGTGGCATTTCCATTTGATGTTGTTGGTGTCCAAAAACAGACTATTTCCTCAATTTTTTTTACATTTAGCAGCCCATGAAGGGTTAACAAATGCCTACCAGAATAATTGATCCATGCAACTGGTCATATGACACCAAGACCTATCAACGGCCATTTTCTCTTGAAAACCCCACAAAATGTTTGTAGAAATCCAGGGAAAATGATTTTTTAAGCTTTTGATGGGTATCCCTGTTAAACCTCCCCAACAGGGGTTAACGCTTGGCTTTTTGAATACCTTTATTACTTACAAAAATGGTTCTCTGTGAATTCCACTTCAAACAAAGGAGATTATGTTTATCTCTCATGTATACATTAGGTGCTGTGCGTGTCTGAAAACAGTCCCATGTTAACAACATTACGATGCTTGGCAGTTTGTAGATGGTTAAAAAATGCTCACCAGAGTATTTTGTCCATGCAACTTGTAATGTCACATAAAGACCTACGAATAGTCAATTTGTCTTGAAACCCTACAAGTTACCGTTAGGCAAATTCACAGAAAATGGGAATTAAAAGCTTTCAAGGGATATCTCTCTTTAGCCTGCCCGAAATGGGTTAAGACGTCGACTTTTGAATACCCTTACTACTTACAAAAATGTTTCCGTATAAATTGTACGCGCGATAAAAGCAGGCACTTTTCTTTGTGGTGTACCCTTTGGGTGCTGTTGGTGTGCAAAAACAGCCCATTTTATCGCAATTTTGACCTTCAGCAGCCCGGGGAGGGTTAACTAATGCTGACCGGAATATTTTGTTCATGCGACTTGTAATGTCAGACCAAGACCTGCAAATAGCCGATTTTTCTTGAAAACCTACAAGATGTTGTTAGAGAAATCCACAGAAAACGGGTATTTTAAGATTTTAATGGGTATCTCTCTTTAACCAGCCCAAAATGGGTTAAGACATCAAATTTTGAATACCCTTACCACTTTCAAAAATATTTTCCGATCAATTTTGCGTCCGATAAATGAAGGCCCCCCCCCCCCCCCCCCCCCACCCCCCCTGTGGTATATCGTTTGGGTGCTGTTGGTGTCTAAAAACAGCCCATTTTATCACAATTTTTACGTTTAGCAGCTCGGGGAGGGTTAACTAATGCTGACCGGAATATTTTATCCATGCAACTTGTAATGTCACACCAAGACCTGAGAGTGACCAATTTTTCTTGAAAATCTACTAGACTCGTTTAGAGAAATCCACGGAAAACATGAAGTTTTGAGCTTTGTTAGGGTATTGCTGTTTAACCAGCCCAAAACGTGTTAACACTTGGTTTTCTGAACACCCTTATTACTTACAAAAATGATCCTCGGTGAATTCCACTTCCAATAAAGGAAGTTATGTTTACCTCTCGGGTATCGTTTGGGTGCTGTGGGGGTCTGAATCCGGCCCATTTCATCAAAATTTCGATGTTTGGCAGCCTGTGGAGGGTTACTATATGCATCGCCTAATATGGCGTGTGTATCAAAGGTTGTGTCATAGGCAGGTCTAGTAATTATGAATATTTTTTAAAAATCCTAAAGACGTGTTTCGAGAAAGTGCCGATAAACCCCAATTTTGGCAGTTTTTTACCAATTCTGGCGAAATAAGGGTTAAATCGAAAATTCCGCTTCGGTACATTTTTAGATTTTTTGCCACTCTATGCGTGTGCCAAATTGTGTGAAAATCGGTTCGAAAATGGCTTCTGAATCGTACGGACAAAAATGTGTGGAACCCCCCCCCCCCCTCCCAAAAAAAAAAAAACAAAAAAAAAAACTAGACTTTATGATTCTGGAGAATCATGGCTTTTCCCGATGAGATTCCATGATTTTTCATGATCCCACAGTGTCTGATGAATTGTTTTTAACTGTCTCACTGAAGTTCGTTCGTTCATTGATGTTATGAGAAAGGTGAGTATAGTAATCTCAGATGACTCGGCTTGATAAACAAATTGTTTAGGTAAAAACCATCATTAACGATGGAGTGGGTTAATGTCGATATCGTCGTCCAACAAGTCAATGACGACAAAAGGAGTTATGTTTGTTTGACACATACCCACTGAGTGCTGTGTCTATTTGAAAATGGTCCATTTTATCTAAAATGTATCCAAAATATTGATGACTGGCAGCTTGTAGAGGGTTAACAAGTGCTAACAGGAATATTAATTCATGCAATTTGTAATGTCACACCAAGAACTGCGAATGGCCATTTTTTTAAAAATCTACAAGATGTTTTCAGAGAAATCCAGGGAGAACATGAATTTTAAGCTTTTCATGGGTATTATTGTTTATCCTGCCCAAAACGGGTTAAGTGTTGTTTTTTGAATACTCTTATTACTTCCAAAAATAATTCTCATTGAATTCTACTTCCTCTTATTTTGATCTCTCTGCTCAACTTCGGGTGCTGTGGGTACACAAACATAGCCCATTTTATCAACATGTTGATGTTTGAGAACCTGCATAAGGTTAACAAATGCTTACAGGAATCTTTTGTACATGCAACTTGTAATGTCACACTAAGAACTGAGAATGGCCATTTTTTCTTGAAAATCTACGAGATGTTTTTAGAGAAATCTTCGGATAACATGAATTTTTAACCTTTTGAGAGGTATCGCTCTGTAACCAGCCCTAAACGGGTTAATGCTTGGTTTTGTGAATACATTCATCACTTACAAAAATGATTGTCGGTGAATTGCACTTTCAATGAAGGAGGTTATGTTTATCTCGCAGGTACACATCTGGTGTTATGGCTGCCGAAGAACAGCCCATTTTTTCCAAATGTCTATGCTTGACAGCCTCTGAAGGGTTAACAAATACTTACCAAAATATTTTGTCCATGCAGCTTATAATGTCACTTCAAGACCTGCGAATGGTCAATTTTTCTTGAAATTTTTTTTGAGAAATCCACAGAAAACTGGAATTTTAAGCTTTTAAGGGGTATATCTCCTTAACCAGTTAAAAATGGGTTAAGACCTCGATTTTTTAATACATTTACCACTTACAAAAATATTTACCTGTCAGTTTTGCGTACGGTACAAGAAGTTACGTTTCTCTGTTGCATTCCCTTTTGATGTTGTTGTTGTTCAAAAACAGACTATTTTTTTCAAAATTTTGACATTTAGCAGCCTATGGAGGGTTAACAAATGCTTACCGGAATAATTTATCCAACCAATTGGTAATGTGACACCATGTCCTATCAATGGCCATTTTCTCTTGAAAACGCTACCAGATATTTGTAAAGAAATCCAGGGAAAACATAAATTTTTAAGCCTTTGATGGGTATCACTATTAACAACCACAAAAGGGGTTAACGCATGGTTTTTTGAATACCCTTATTACTTGCAAAAATGGTCCTCGGTGAATTCCACTTCCCACAAAGGAGATTACGTTTATTTCTCAGGTACACGTTGGGTGATGTGCGTGCCTGAAAACAGCCCATTTCAACAAAATTACTATACTTGGCAGCCTCTAGAGGGTTAATAAACGCTCACCAGAATATTTTGTCCATGCAACTTGTAATATCACACAAAGACCTGCGAGTAGTCAATTTTTCTTGAAAACCTACAGGATGTTTTTAGAGAAATCCACAGAAAATGGGAATTTTAAGATTTTAAGCGGTCTCTCTCTTTAGCTTGTCCAAAATGGGTTAAGACTTCGACTTTTGAATACCCTTACTACTTACAAAAATGTTTGCGTATAGATTATGTGCTCGATAAAAGAAGGCACGTTTCTTTGTGGCGTACCCGTTGGGTGCTGTTGGCGTCCAAAAACAGCCCATTTTATCACAATTTTGACTTTTAGCAGCCCGTGGAGGGTTAACAAATGCTCACTGCAGTATTTTGTCCATGCAACTTGTAATGTCACACAAAGACCTGCGAATAGTAAATTTTTCCTGAAAACCTACAAGTTGCTTTAAGAGAAATCCACAGAAAATGGGAATTTTAAGCTTTTGAGGGGTATCTCTCTTTAACCAGCCCAAAATGGGTTAAGACTTCGACTTTTGAATACCCTTACCACTATCAAAAATGTTTCCCCATCAATTTTGTGTCTGATAAAAGAAGGAACCTTTCTCGGTGGTACACCACGTGGGTGCTGTTGGCGTTCAAAAACAGCCCATTTTATCACAATTTTGACTTTTAGCAGCCCATGGAGGGTTAACAAATGCTCACCGCAGTATTTTGTCCATGAAAATTCTATTGTCACACCAAGGCCTGGGAGTGACAAATTTTTCATGAAAATCTACAAGACTCGTTTAGAGAAATCCACGGAAAATACAAATTTTTGAGCTTTATGGGGGTATTGCTGTTTAACCAGTCCAAAACGGGTTAACGCTTGGTTTTTTGAACACCCTTATTACTGACAAAAATGATCCTCGGTGAATGCCACTCCCAATAAAGGAAGTAATGTGTATCTCTCGTGTATTGTTTGGGTGCAGTGGGGTTCTGAAACGGGCCTATTTCATCAAAATTTCGATGTTTGGTAGCCTGTGGAGGGTTACCATATGCATCGCCTGATGTGTCGTGTGTATCAAAGGGCATGTCACAGACAGGTCTAGCAATGACGAATGTATAAAAAAAATCTACAAGACGTGTTTCGAGAAAGTGCCGATAAACCCCAATTTTGGCAGTTTTTTGCCAATTCTGACGAAATAAGGGTTAAATCGAAAATTCCGCTTCGGTACATTTTTAGATTTTGTGCCCCTCTATGCGTGTGCAAAATTTCGTGAAAATCGGTTCGAAAATGGCTTCTGAATCGTACGGACAATATGTGTGGAAAAAAATAAATAAATAAAAAAACCCAAAAACACCCCCCCAAAAAAATAATAATCCGTAGAAAAACAATAGTCTTTTCCAGAGGGAAAAGCCTAACTAGACTTTATGATTCTGGAGAATCATGGCTTTTCCTGATGAGATTGCATGATTTTTCATGACCCCCACAGTGTCTGATGAATTGTTTTTAAGTGTCTCACTGAAGTTCCTTCATTGATGTTATGAGAAAGGTGAAGATAGTAGTCTCAAATGACACAGTTTGATAAAAAATTGTTTAGGTAAAAACCATCATTAACGGTGGAGTGAGTTAATGTCAATATCGTCGTCCAACAAGTCAATGACTGACAAAAGGAGTTATGTTTGTTTGACACATACTCACTGAGTGCTGTGTCAATTTAAAAATGGTGCATTTTATCTCAAATGTATCCAAAATATTGATGTCTGGCAGCTTGTAGAGGGTTAACAAGTGCCAACAGGAATATTTATTCATGCAACTTGTAATGTCACACCAAGAACTGTGAATGGCCATTTTTTCTTTAAAATCTACAAGATGTTTTCAGAGAAATCCAGGGAGAACAGGAATTTTAAGCTTTTGATGGGTATCATTGTTTTTCCAGCCCAAAACGGGTTAAGTGTTGTTTTTGGAATACTCTTATTACTTCCAAAAATAATTCTCAGTGAATTGTACTTCCACTTATTTTGATCTCTCCTCCCAACTTCAGGTGATGTGGGTACGCAAACACAGCCTATTTTATCAACATTTTGATGTTTGAGAACCTGCATAGGGTTAACAAATGTTTACAGGAATATTTTGTACATGCAACTTGTAATGTCACACTAAGATATGAGAATGGCCATTTTTTCCTGAAAATCTACGGGATGTTTTTAAAGAAATCCTCAGATAACATGTATTTTTAACCTTTTGAGGGGTATCTCTCTTTAACCAGCTCTAAAGGGTTAATGCTTGGTTTTGTGAATATCTTCATTACTTACAAAAATGATCGACGGTGAATTCCACTTCCAATGAAGGAGGTTATGTTTATCTCGTAGGTACACATTTGGTGTTATGGTTGCCCAAGAACAGCCCATTTTCTCCAAATGTCAATGCTTGGCAGCCTCTGGGGGGTTAACAAATGGTTACCGAAACATTTTGTTCATGCAACTTGTAATGTCACTCGAAGACCTGCGAATGGTTAATTGCTCTTGATTTTTTTTTTTTTGAGAAATCCACAGAAAACTGGAATTTTAAGCTTTTAAGGGGTATATCTCCTTAACCAGTTAAAAATGGGTTAAGACCTCGATTTTTGAATACATTTACTACTTACAAAAATGTTTCCCTGTCAGTTTTGCGCCCGGTAAAAGAAGTTATGTTTCTCTGTTGTATTCCCATTTGATGTTGTTGTTGTTCAAAAACAGACTATTTTTTCAAAATTTTGACATTTAGCAGCCCATGGAGGGTTAACAAATGCTTACCGGAATAATTTATCCAATCAACTGGTAATGTGACACCATGACCTATCAATGGCCATTTTCTCTCGAAAACCCCACCAGATGTTTGTAAAGAAATCCAGGGAAAACATAAATTTTTAAGCCTTTGATGGGTATCACTATTAACAACCACAAAAGGGGTTAACGCATGGTTTTTTGAATACCCTTATTACTTACAAAAATGGTCTTTGGTGAATTCCACTTCCAACAAAGGAGATTATGTTTATTTCTAAGGTACACGTTGGGTGATGTGCATGCCTGAAAACAGCCCATTTCAACAAAATTACGATGCTTGGCAGCCTCTAGAGGGTTAATAAACGCTCACCGGAATATTTTGTCCAGGCAACTTGTAATATCACACAAAGACCTGCGAGTCGTCAATTTTTCTTGAAAACCTACAGGATGTTTTTAGAGAAATCCACAGAAAATGGGAATTTTAAGATTTTAAGGGGTCTCTCTCTTTAGCCTGTCCAAAATGGGTTAAGACTTCGACTTTTGAATACCCTTACTACTTACAAAAATGTTTGCGTATAGATTGTGCGCTCGATAAAAGAAGGCACATTTCTTTGAGGCGTACCCATTGGGTGCTGTTGGCGTCCAAAAACAGCCCATTTTATCACAATTTTGACTTTTAGCAGCCCGTGGAGGGTTAACAAATGCTCACCGCAGTATTTTGTCCATGCAACTTCTATTGTCACACCAAGGCCTGGGAGTGACAAATTTTTCTTGAAAATCTACAAGACTCGTTTAGAGAAATCCACGAAAAATACAAATATTTGAGCTTTATGGGGGTATTGCTGTTTAACCAGTCCAAAACGGGTTAACGCTTGGTTTTTTGAACACCCTTATTACTGACAAAAATGATCTTCGGTGCATTCCACTCCCAGTAAAGAAAGTTATATTTATCTCTCGTGTATTGTTTGGGTGCGGTGGGAGCCTGAAACCGGCCTATTTCATCAAAATTTCGATGTTTAGCAGCCTATGGAGGGTTACCATATGCATCGCCTGATATGTCGTGTGTATCAAAGGGGGTGTCACAGACAGGTCTAGCAATGACGAATGTATAAAAAAAATCTATAAGACGTTTTTTCGAGAAAGTGCCGATAAACCCCAACTTTCGCAGTTTTTTGCCAATTCTGAGGAAATAAGGGTTAAATCGAAAATTCCGCTTGGGTACATTTTTAGATTTTGTGCCCCTCTATGCGTGTGCAAAATTTCGTGAAAATCGGTTCGAAAATGGCTTCTGAATCGTACGGACAAAATGTGTGGAAAAAAAAAAAAAAAAAAAAAAAAAAATTAGATTCCATGATTTTTCTTGACCCCACAGTGTCTGATGAATAGTTTTTAACTGTCTCACTAAAGTTCCTTCATTGATGTTATGAGAATGGTGAGTATAGTAGTCTCAAATGACTCGGTTTGGGTTTGATAAAAAAATGTTTAGGTAAAACCCATCATTAATGGTAGAATGAGTTAATATCAATATCAATGTTTCCCTATCAGTTTTGCGTCCGGTAAAAGAAGTTACGTTTCTCTGTGGCATTTCCATTTGATGTTGTTAGTGTCCAAAAACAGACTATTTCCTCATTTTTTTTTACATTTAGCAGCCCATGAAGGGTTAACAAATGCCTACCAGAATAATTGTTCCATGCAACTGGTCATATGACACCAAGACCTATCAACGGCCATTTTCTCTTGAAAACCCCACAAAATGTTTGTAAAGAAATAGAGGGAAAACGATTTTTTAAGCTTTTGATGGGTATCCCTGTTAACCTCCAAAACAGGGGTTAACGCTTGGCTTTTTGAATACCTTTTTTACTTACAAAAATGGTCCTCTGTGAATTCCACTTCAAACAAAGGAGATTATGTTTATTTTTCATGTACTCATTAGGTGCTGTGCGTGTCTGAAAACAGTCCCATGTTAACAACATTACGATGCTTGGCAGCTTGTAGATGGTTAAAAAACGCTCACCGGAGTATTTTGTCCATGCAACTTGTAATGTCACATAAAGACCTACGAATAGTCAATTTGTCTTGAAACCCTACAAGTTACCATTAGGGAAATTCACAGAAAATAGGAATTTAAAGCTTTCAAGGGATATCTCTATTTAGCCTGCCCAAAATGGGTTAAGACGTCAACTTTTGAATACCCTTACTACTTACAAAAATGTTTCCGTATAAATTGTACGCGCGATAAAAGAAGGCACTTTTCTTTGTGGTGTACCCTTTGGGTGCTGTTGGTGTGCAAAAACTGCCCATTTTATCGCAATTTTGTCTTTCAGCAGCCCGGGGAGGGTTAACTAATGCTGACCGGAATATTTTGTTCATGCGACTTGTAATGTCACACCAAGACCTGCAAATAGCCGATTTTTCTTGAAAACCTACAAGATGTTGTTAGAGAAATCCACAGAAAATGGGTATTTTAAGATTTTAATGGGTATCTCTCTTTAACCAGCCCAAAATGGGTTAAGACGTCAAATTTTGAATACCCTTACCACTTTCAAAAATATTTTCCGATCAATTTTACGTCCGATAAATGAAGGCACCTTTCTCTGTGGTATATCGTTTGGGTGCTGTTGGTGTCTAAAAACAGCCCATTTTATCACAATTTTTGTGTTTAGCAGCTCGGGGAGGGTTAACTAATGCTGACTGGAATATTTTATCCATGCAACTTGTAATGTCACATCAAGACCTGAGAGTGACCAATTTTTCTTGAAAATCTACAAGACTCGTTTAGAGAAATCCACGGAAAACATGAAGTTTTGAGCTTTTTTGGGGTATTGCTGTTTAACCAGCCCAAAACGGGTTAACACTTGGTTTTCTGAACACCCTTATTACTTACAAAAATGATCCTCGGTGAATTCCACTTCCAATAAAGGAAGTTATGTTTACCTCTCGGGTATCGTTTGGGTGCTGTGGGGGTCTGAAACCGTCCCATTTCATCAAAATTTCGATGTTTGGCAGCCTGTGGAGGGTTACCATATGCATCGCCTAATATGTCGTGTGTATCAAAGGTTGTGTCATAGGCAGGTCTAGTAATGATGAATATTTTTTAAAAAATCCTAAAGACGTGTTTCGAGAAAGTGCCGATAAACCCCAATTTTGGCAGTTTTTTCCAATTCTGGCGAAATAAGGGTTAAATCGAAAATTCCGCTTCGGTACATTTTTAGATTTTTTGCCACTCTATGCGTGTGCCAAATTGTGTGAAAATCGGTTCGAAAATGGCTTCTGAATCGTACGGACCAAAATGTGTGGAAAAAAAAAAAAAAAAAAAAAAAATAGACTTTATGATTCTGGAGAATCATGGCTTTTCCCGATGAGATTCCATGATTCTTCATGACCCCACAGTGTCTGATGAATTGTTTTTAACTGTCTCACTGAAGTTCCTTCATTGATGTTATGAGAAAGGTGAGTATAGTAGTCTCAAATGACTTGGCTCGATCCTAATTAACACCATAATTATGGAAACATTGGAACTGCCAGCGCGACTGAAGAGAACAATAGCAGCTCTGGGCATCTCTTGTCCTGTCACCTGGACTCTCCGGGAGACAGGCAAGAGAGTCCATCTGAACTTGGAGTTCGTCATTGAAGAGCACAACACCGCCACACCTTCTTCGGGGAGAGGTAGCACCTTTTGTGAGAGGAACCCCTCTCACACTGGTCCTCACCCGAAGAAGCCTGGACCTGGCCCTGTAAAGAAGAAGAGCAAGAAGAAGAAGAGTCCGTCCACCAAGCGCCGGGATTCCAGGCGCCTGGAGGCCTTCCGGAATGAATAGGAAGAAAGAGGTGAGCGAGAGGATGGAGGTCCTGGAGGCAGCTGCCAGTTCCCCTCCTAGTCCCACTAGTACACCCAACCAACTGCCAGCTCCTGACCCGGTACTGTTGGATGAG
Source organism: Pictodentalium vernedei (assembly GCA_031216915.1). Taxonomy (NCBI): domain Eukaryota; kingdom Metazoa; phylum Mollusca; class Scaphopoda; order Dentaliida; family Dentaliidae; genus Pictodentalium; species Pictodentalium vernedei. Next base: position 874,839,533 of record CM062296.1, on the reverse strand, counting down.
GAACGTCTGGTGGAGACTGAGGAGGAACCGGAGGTTGCCTTTTCACCACCTCCCACCCCTCACTCCCCACTTCCTTCTCTACTGGACAGCCCGGGTGTGTCAATCTCAACAACACAGCCACCTAAGTCTGCAGTCACCGCCGAAGAATTAAGGAGAATAATAGAGATGGGAAGGCGGGCAGTTGAGATGGGAAACCGAATCGCCTCCGAAACCCACGAGTTCAGGGAACAATCCAAAGCAGATCTCAAATAGGAATTAGACGCAATCCATTCACCAAACTCAACACTAAGCTCAACATCGTCGACTTCCACATCACAATCTCAACCACCTCCAAAGAACAATAGCTGGAAGAAGCCTAGACGGGGTTAAGCCACCTCCCTCCTTCCTTTTCCTCCTCCACCACGCCTTGACATCCTACAACAACAACAAACAGCTAACGAGGGTTGAAAGGGGCTTGTCCTCCAAATCGTCCCTGCGCGCCTTCGGCGCGTCAAACCATTTCGTTCGTCTCAAATGACTCAGTTGATAAAAAAATTGTTTAGGTAAAAACCATCATTAACGGTGGAGTGGGTTAATATCAATATCGTCGTCCGACAAGTTAATGACCCACAAAAGGAGTTATGTTTGTTTCACACATACCCACTGAGTGCTGTGTCTCTTTGAAAATGGTCCATTTTATCTCAAATGTATCCAAAATATTGATGTTTGGCAGCTTGTAGAGGGTTAACAAGTACTAACAGGAATATTTTTCCATGCAACTTGTAATGTCACACTAAGAACTGCAAATGGCCATTTTTTCTTTAAAATCTTCCAAGATGTTTTCAGAGAAATCCCTGCGCATACGCTCTTTTCCAATTCGACGTGACGAAATGCGAAATTCATGTCGCTCTTCATGGAAAGTGATGCCACAACTATTCATGAACAAGGAGTGAAAATTTCATGGAAATCTGCCTAGAATTGGCTGAGATATGGCGTTTTGGAGAGAGGAGGTAATTGTTTGAATTTGATCCTTCCTTTTTAAGCCAGTTCGAAAAAAGACGTCGGGAATGGGCGCAGAATCCTTCAGTGCCTCCTCGCTGGAGTAAGTCCACTTAAATGTTACAACTGTGTGTGACTGGTGGAGAGTTGACTGTAAATGGAAGTTGCTTCTTTAAGACAGCCACCAGGGATCCCAACACAACCTTTAAACCTACGAGAATCTCAGAAGTTTAAAGTCAAGAGAAATTGGCGGTGATTGGGTTTCTGGCAGGCAGGAAAAGATTGACGAAGATTTGCATATTGGACATTAAAATAGCACTTCAGACATACACGAACGGTGTTCAGACCGCTGGAGGCAGCGACTTGAAATTTTCAGAACTTGTTCTACGAACCCTGGCCGACATTTTGGGATCTGTTTGGAGTGTCCGGACCGCGTGGAAAACACCACGCATCGCCTGAAATGTGAGAGTACTATTCGTCCCGACTCTATCAGTTTAGAATGGACACAGGCAGTGTTGTAGACGACTGTAGAGCTGCGATTGAGCATAACGTCCCAGGTTTCGGTGCCGCATTGCCTAACCAGCTCCAAAAGAGCGGCGGGGGAGGGGTATCATGACACTATCTTTAAACCTTAGATAATCGTCAGAAGTTGAAGTGAAAAGAAATCGGCGGTGAGTAGGTTTTTTGGCGGGTAACGATTAACGAAAATTTGCCAATTAGACATTAAAATTGCACTTCTCACAAACATGAAGCGTGTCTAGACCGCTGAAGGCAGCGACATCTAATTTTCAGAACTTGTTCTACGCACCCTGGCCGACATTTTGGCATCTGTTGCGAGTGTCGAGGCCGCGTGAAGAACACCACGCATCGCGTGGAAAGTGAGAGTACTATTCGTCCCGACTCTATCAGTTTGGAATGGACTTGAGGACTGTTGTAGACTACTGTAGAGCAGCGATTGAGCATGAAGTCGGAGTTTTTTGTGCCAAATTGCCTAACCGGCTCCAAGGTATGATTTTTCGTCTGTACATCGCCCAGATCGACTGTAGTTTATACCGTTACCATACGTTGAGGTAGCCTTTTGTCATTTTTGCCACTTTCGCCCCAGATTTGAGGGTACCTTCCTTCAACCCCATTTTATAGCAAAATCTAGCCATGCTCCCAACAACGCCCTCTCCCCGTCGGCCCGGGTGCTTCTAAAAATAGAAAGGTCAATGGGTAGGGGCCCGTTAGCAAACAAACGGGGGCAGGACAGGTGTACTTGATGAAAAAACAGTTGTGTGAACATCCCCAGAAGTGAAAACCTATGCTCAGTGGCTGTAATCAAGATGTTAATTTAGACTCCCATTACGGCCAATATACTATAGAATGCAATTGGGTGGGTGGCGGGCATCGTCACTGGATCTAATGTTGTATTTCATGTTTTCTTTATATTCTATTTATTTTTTTTTATCTCTCTCTCTCTCTCTCTCTCTCAGTTTAATTTGTGTTTGTCTATAATGTTTATAATATTTAGATTTTGCTAGATTCTGTTATTTATGGAATACGTTCTGCCATATTGTAAATTATTAGTCACCGTACAGGAACGGAGGGGCTTCTAAGTGGTAAGCACTTGTCCTCCAATCCTGATTTGCATTGTCAAGTGGCAAATAAAATATGTTTAATCTAATCTAACAGAAGGGGGGGGGGGGGGGCATGTGTCCTAGGTAAAAAAACAGCAGAGAGCAGGTGTCCTAGGGGGGGGGGGGGGGGGGGGGTCCCCGCTACTTAATTTTAATAGCAGGCAGTTGTTCATGGGGCAGGTGCCCTATCCCACTGCCCAGTATTCCAAATTTTCTATGGTACCTGGCCTTGACGGAAATAACATTTCAACAAGAAACAACGGGAAACCTATTTGCAATAAAGCTGCAAATATAAAGTTGATTTTAGGACCATTCCATAGACATTTTAAAGCCTACTGCGATACCAGCGTTTCTTACTCTCGTCCTTTCACCACACCGCAGTATTTTACCCGAGTCGAGTTCTGACGTCATGCAAGTTTGACGGACATGCTTTCAATTTTGTTATTGACAACAACATATTTATAATTTCATGCTTACTGATCCGAATTTTGAAAATGACACACGCAATCGCGAAAGCGTTTTCTGAAAAACACGATTCTGTAAAAGGTTTTAGTGAAAATTGATTATTTTTTTTATTTTCAATTTCCATGGCTCTTGTTGAAAAGGTGCTAATCACTGATCATCCCAAACGAGATCAAAGACACGCCGTAGTTTAATAACAGACAGAGAATCTTCTAAGAATATACATGCGCAATCCTAAAATGCAATAAATCAAGTGTTTTTTCACGTTTTATGGGACAAATATGTCCAATTGTATCATTAATCATTTTTAGGTATATGTGGGTGAGAAATTTTCTATACGGACAAAATACAGGCTAAATAAAATATTTGCCATTATTTTCCGCAGACGTAATTTTGTCTTTGCTTCTTGGGGAAATTTCTTGCTGCTAAATACAACGAAGGTGTGTTATTTGATGTGGTCAGAACCGTCAGGTGGTCGGGTCGATTTTACAAGTAATGTAGGCAGCGTACACGGCATGGACTGTCTGTCTTTAATCCGACAAAACAGGGTTAAGGCTTGGTTTTTTGAATACCCTTATTTATTTATTTATTTATTTATTTATTGGTGTTTAAGGTCACATACTTCTGCACAATTGCTAATCGTGACCATGACAGTTTTAGAGGTGGAGGAAGCCGGAGTACCCGGAGAGAACCACCAAGCATCGACGAGCAACTGTCAGCTCCTCAACATTCTCACTCTGTTCAGGCTCCGCTCAGGCAGGGTTACAGAGGTTGAAGACATGTGTACCATCGACGTGCAGTATGCCTTAGTACACGGGGACATCGTGCCCCCATGTCGGCAACCGGGCCAAAGTGCCTTGCCCAAGGACACAACGTGAGTCGTCTCGGACGGGGATCGAACTCGGGACCTCTAGCATAGAAGTACAACAGTCTACCACTGAGCCACCACGCTCCCTTGAATACCCTTAACACTATCATACATTATCCCTCAGGAATTCTGAGTCTGATGAAAGAGGTCATGTTTATCTATTGCATACCCATTTTGCTGCCCGAAAACAGCCGATTTTATTAAAATTTTGACGTTTAGCAGCCTGTAGAGGGATTAACAAACGACTAGCGGAATATTCTATCTATGCAGTTTGTAAGACCTGCCAATGTCAAATTGTTCTTGAAAATCCCCAGCAAGCAGTTAGCGAAATCCACGGAAAATGTAAATTTTAAGCGTTTAAGGGGCATCTCTCCTTATTCAGTCCAAAATGGGTTAAGTTTCATTCTTTTAAATACCCTTACTACTTACAAACCTTAAACACCAATAAATAAACAATATCATGCAGTGCAGTGTGGAATATGAAGTGAGGCGGTCCAAAACATTTTAACAAGAAATACGGGAAACCTATTTGCAGTAACGCTGCAAACATGAACTTGATTTTAGGACCATTCCATGGACAGTTTAAAGCCTATTTCGATATCAGCGTCCCTTATTCTCAACCTTTCAGTGCATGACTGCAGTATTTCACCCGAATCGAGTTCTGACGTCATGCAAGTTTGGTCGACATGCTTTCAATTTTGTTATTGCTAACTACATATTTATAATTTCATTATTTCTGATCGGAATTTTGAAAATGACACACGCAATCGCGACAGAGTTTTCTGAAAAACTCGATTCTGCAAAAAGTTTTAGTGAAATTTCATTTTTTTTTATTTTAAATTTCGATGGCTCTTGTCGAAAAGGTGTTAATTACTGATCGTTCCAAACAAGATCAAAGACTGACGCCGAAGATTAAAAACAGACAGAGAATCTTCTAAAAATATACATGTGCAATCCTAAAATGCAATAAATCAAGTCTTTTTTCACGTTTTATGCATGTTTTATATGAGAGAAACATGTCCAATCGTATCATTGAATCATTTTTAGGTATATGTGGGTGAGAAATTTTGTATACGGACAAAATACACACTAAATAAAACAATTGGCATTATTTTCAAAGCAGCCCATTTTATCAAACTTTTGATGTTCAGATGTTGGTGTAGAGCTAACAAATCCTGACCGGAATATTTTGTCCATGCAACATGTAATGGCACACTAAGACCTATGAATGACCATTTTTTTCTTGAAATTTACAAGATGTTTTTAAAGAAATCCAGGGAAAACTTGAATTTTTAAGCCTTTGATGGGTATCGCTGTTTAACCAGCCCAAAACGGGTTAAGGCTTGGTTTATTTAATACCCTTATTACTTACAAAAATTATCCTCGGTGATTTCCACTTCCAAGAGAGGAAGTTATGTTTATTTCCCAGCTACAGGGGCTGTGAGGGGCTGAAAACAGCCTATTTTTATCAAAGTGTTGATATTTGAGAGTCTGTGGAGGGTTAACAAATGCTTATCAGAATATTCTGTCCTTGCATTTTATAATGTTACACCACGATCTGCGACGGACCAGTTTTTTCTTGAAAATCTACTTGACATTTTTAGAGAAATCCACGTAAAGCATGATTGTTTAAGCTTTTGGGGGAATCACTCTTAAACCACCCAAAACGGGTTAACACTTGGTTTTTTGAATACCCTTATTACTTACAAAAATGGTCCTCGGTGAATTCCACTTCCAACGAAGGAGATTATGTTTATTTCTCAGGTACACATTGGGTGCTGTGTGCGTCCGAAAACAGCCCATTTCAACAAAATTACAAAGCTTGGCAGCCTGTGGAGGGTTAATAAACGCTCACCGGAATATTTTGTCCATGCCACTTGTAATGTCACACAAAGACCTGCGAGTAGACAATTTTTCTTGAAAACCTACAAGATGTTTTTAAAGAAATCCACAGAAAATTCGAATTTTTAGATTTTAAGGGGTCTCTCTCTTTATCCTGTCCAAAAAGGGTTAAGACTTCAACTTTTGAATATCCTTACTACTTACAAAAATGTTTCCGTATAGAGTGTGGGCTCGATAAAAGAACGCACTTTTCTTTGTGGCGTACCCATTGGGTGCCGTTGGCGTCCAAAAACAGCCCATTTTATCACAATTTTGACTTTCAGCAGCCCATGGAGGGTTAGCAAATGCTCCCCTTAGTATTTTGTCCATGCAACTTCTATTGTCACACCAAGATCTGGGAGTAACAAGTTTTTCTTGAAAATCTACAAGACTCGTTTAGAGAAATCCACGGAAAAAATGAATTTTTTAGCTTTATGGGGGTATTGCTGTTTAACCAGTCCAAAGCGGGTTAATGCTTGGTTTTATGAACACCCTTATTACTGACAAAAATGATCCTCGGTGAATTCCACTTCCAATAAAGGAAGTTATGTTTATCTCTCATGTATTGTTTGGGTGCAGTGGGGGCCTGAAACCGACCCATTTCATCAAAATTTCGATGTTTGGCAGCCTGTGGAGGGTTACCATATGCATCGCCGAATATCTCGTATGTATCAAAGGTCGTGTCACAGGCAGGTCTAGAAATGATGAATGTTTAAACAAAATCTACAAGACGTGTTTCGAGAAAGTGCCGATAAACCCCAATTTTGGCAGTTTTTTGTCAATTCTGAGGAAATAAGGGTTAAATCGAAAATTCCGCTTCAGTACATTTTTAGATTTTGTGCCCCTCTATGCGTGTGCAAAATTTCGTGAAAAGCGGTCCGAAAATGGCTTCTGAATCGTACGGACAAAATGTGTGGAAAAAAAAAAAAAAAAAAAAAATAATACTCCGTAGAAAAACAATAGTCTTTTCCAGAGGGAAAAGCCTAACCCCCCGCCCCCCCCCCCCCCCCCCCCAAAAAAAACTAGACTTTATGATTCTGGAGAATAATGGCTTTTCCCGATGAGATTCCATGATTCTTCATGACCCCACAGTGTCTGATGAATTGTTTTTAACTGTCTCACTGAAGTTCCTTCATTGATGTTATGAGAAAGGTGAGTATAGTAGTCTCAAATGACTTGGCTTGATCCTAATTAACACCATAATTATGGAAACACTGGAACTACACTGTCAAAAAATTCCGTTTTTTTCCTGGTGATTTGTACCGTTAATATATGTATGATTATTGTGCAGATGCAATAACGGTGCTTTCGACGTTTTTTCTATGCAGATGATCTGAGAACAGAGCTTTATGGGAAAGAACTATTTTAAGTTTGCGCGGTTTTCCTTTTTTTGGCGTTCCAGATCGCCGCCATTATTATTTTTATCATTCCACCAGCATACCAGCATAATCATCATTATTCAAGGTAAGTATTTGAAAGCTATTTTTATGATTTTTCTGTAAGTATTAACCATCAGAAACCTATCCTGGCATCACCATACAGTCCATTACTTACACATAAGTGAAGGATTCTACTTGGAAAACAATTGAGTCTGAAGTGGCGTTTCTCGCATTCGCTACTCTGCGATTGCAACTCTCACTGATCTGCAGGCAACTTGTTGCATAAAAGCCGCATAAACAACAGCGACAAGTTGCTTCCTCGCGAAATGTTGGCCCAGGTATATATCGCTAAATTGTAATGCCAATGGCCATGTTTACTATTGTTTAAAAATTGAGCGTTTTTAACTTTGAGGAGGGGTGGTTTCCTTTGAAGTTTGATTCGACCAATGAAAGTCAAGTTCAAGAAATGAATCATTTGGCCTGGTCAGTCACGAAGTTCGTAAATAAACACACGAGGCATTCATTTAGATCGGCAAATTATCAAATCGTTTTACTTTTTACGAATTTGGAGTGCCGTAGATTTCTGCCCTATTAATAATAATTAATATGCTGGACGTTTTACCGGTGGGATTGGGAAGGAAGTATTCATTTCGATATTTATAATTAAGGGAGAAATCGTTGTTGAACAAACAAACGGAGCATTCAAATTTTCATTAATTTACAACTCTGCCCAGGGTGTCGGGAGGCAGATTTGATCAGCCCAAATGGGACAGTATGCATCGTAGCTGCGGGGATATGCTAAATTGGTTCTGCACCGCCACTGATTCTAACCTGACATCTTTGCGACCTGAACTATTTATTTTCTCGAATCCATTTTATTGAACGCTCCTTTAACTCTCCGAAGCGTGGAACCTTTGAATCAAGTGTGCTCCCCAATTGGAAAATTCACCACGCGAAGGGCATTTCGAGTTCATTCGACGATAATTATATTTTAAAAGCTTCTCATCAACACTGAAAGAACGAAAAGTTCTTCTGAGAACAAGAGATTGTGTCTTTGAAAGGAACAAGAGATTGTGTCATTGAAAGGAGTTGTATACCGTAAACACAAAAACAATGTGTAGGCGTAAACACCCAAAACGAATTAAGGGCCTATATAAGTAATGGAATTTTCTTTATTTTGAAATTCTCTCCTCTCATATTCCTAACGTTCAGATTAAATATACACAAATTGTACATCAAAAAGAAGGTTGGGATGAATAGAACACGAAACACATGTAATCAACTCATAGAGTCGACAGCAGGCACCACTGGTTCCTGGAAGTCTGCTATCGTATTCACACCAGAACTGATAATAAAATAATATTTTGCAAGAACAACTCGTGGTCGAATGTGCTTCAGATATTCAATAACAAAGCTAGGCATTCAAAACACTTTTTAGTGCAGCGACAGGACTGCATTTTGGAAAAGGACAACGCTGTCTGCATTTTTTTATTGAAGATGGTTTCCATGCTCGACAGACATGCGCAAATCACTCGATACCACAAGTTTCCATCGAAAAACAAAATCGTAATTCTAAGAAATTTCAACAGGTATCATGATACCTTGCATTGAATATGGCAACTCTGCAATCTCTTTCTAATAACAGTATACTGTATGAAGGCGATCTTTTTCATTATTTGATTTTAGACGACGTTGTTTTTACATGCTTTTTCCATCCGATGACGTCGACCGGAAATCGAAAGTATACCCATACGTAAACAAAAGCAAAGGCTTTGGAATTTTCCCCCATGCAGCTCTGTCGCCGTGTTTTGAAGAATTTTGATCCCCAAGCTTTGTTCTTGGATATGTAAAGCATATATGGCCACAAGTTTTTTTCGTAAAATATTATTAAATTATCAGTTCTGGTGCGAATACAGCAGCAGACTTCCAGGAACCAGTGGTGCCTACAGTCGACTCTATGAGTTGATTACACATGTGTTTCGAGTTCTATACATCCAACCTTCATTTTGATGTACATTTTGTGTGTATTTAATTTGAACTGAGGGAATATCAGAGGTGAGAATTTTCAAAATAAACAAAATTTCATTACTTATTTTGGCCCTTAAATTTACTCATATTTTGCAAATGTTATTCTTCACATTTCTGCTGTTCTGGCCTTGGCCTAGTCATAGACCTTTCTCATATGTACTGTGTGCATCGTCGGATCGCCCATTCTATTGACATTGTGGGTAATTTCAATGCCCCTCCAAAAATTGTAAACACTGAAGTGAGAGCTGTTTGGTGGTCGCCCAACACAACTTTAGGTTCGACGATTTACCCCATAGAACCCCATAGATATCCCCATAGAACCCCATAGATACCCCACAGAACATCACCGGTACCCCATAGATACCCCATACAACATCAGGGAACCGGAAGATTCGGCCCAGTCTTTTTCGGCCCCAGTTATTGATTGGAGATAAGGCTGGAAAAAAAAAACAGTCTAAAAAAATTTGTCCAGGTATGTAATTTTACAACAACTTCAAGATCTTTGACTCAGAAATACAGAATGGATATTGCTGAAGAAATACTCTTAATAATACCGTTCACAGCTTGATTTAATACATTTCACTCGCTTTTATGTGAGCTGTGAACTGTGTCACTTGGAAGTAATTCTATACAAATGTTAACGACTCATTAATAAAACGTTTTACACAAGGTTTCGACTCTTGGGTTTTTTTTTTTTACAAAAAAACCCCATTCTATTAATGGGTCGTTAAATGGTAAATCCGGGTCCGTCGTTTCACTCAATTACACCCAATTAAACCCAATTAACACCAAATTAACACTCAATTAATACCCAATTAATAAAAACGTCAAAAAATTGTTTTTTGGGGTGAATTCTAGGAACAAGACTATAGTGCGCCGATCGAACCCGTTACTTCGTCGGACAGTTTGAGGTAAGCCAGGGAGCAATTTCGCTAGAAAATTTTGATTCGCAGTTTTGCTAACCATTTTCGAAAATGATTAGCAATCCAAACGAATTGATTAGCAGTTTCAGGCCTATAGATTTCATAACAGGAAACAGTATGAACAGACCTTTGATTTTTGAAAACAGTGTGTGAGTCGTGTTTAGCGCTGGTAATTTACCCTGCGTGCGCCCTTTTTTTCAGACAAAACCTATTGTGAAATACACCACAAAATATGTGTAAACTACAGGGCTTTTCTTACCGATCAGAGCCGAATATCGGCCCCATTCCTAATAGGAAACAGTCACTTTTTTGCCAGTTTCCTCCCAGATATTATTTCCCAATTCACTCAAGTTGGGTATTCATTTCTGTGTAACCAGTCGCTTATTTTTAAGTGACAATGTCCGAAGGCAGAAGGGGTTTACAGTGTAAATTCTTTTGGTGCGATGGTTTTCACTGGTGCTGATTTGACCTTGACCGGCATGTTCTCCTAGACGTCCATGCTCTATTGGCCAATAATCATTCAGTTGTAATGTTGCACATCAAGGGAGCTAATTTCATTACCAACGGGTTCTGTGCTTCTCATAAACACGGTACCGATTGACATGTTCCGTTCACATCTGAAATCCTGTCTGATAACCTGTATTTTAGCCACACCGTACCGTCTGATATTCCTGCTGACTGTTGTCATGAAACAAATCGTTCCCAGACCGAATCGTCCCAAATTGTGTAATGCAATACATGATGAAAACGGTAAACCAATCATATGCATTCATCAACATAAATAGATGGGAGTTTCATCATTCTCGCTAAAATTAATACGGAATTCCAAGAAAACGTCACACATACGTCATTGGTTACTAAAATATCCTCAGCATGCGAGATGTAGGAATACCCAACTATGCTCCCAGAACATAACAGTGTCGCGTCGTGTTTTCTTTACCGCGGATAGTCGGGATGTAAGTTAATATTTATTACCGGTAACCATACAAAATGCTTCGCTGTTGTGCGATCCATTTTTGCTTTTTGAATCGCAGCGTCAGGATTTTGTATCGCGAATTGCATTAATGTGTTTAGTACATAACACCAACACTTTTCACTCATAACTTTCCTTATGTGTGTCAGAATGTCTTGTCGATTTGAGTAATAAACAACACTCGTTTATTTCATGTAATTGACAAGACTGTGTACATTGTATTTACTTGGGAACAAATAATTACAACACCCCCTTTTCTGTCTTAACAGAATTTACGGAGAATATTGACAGCATATTTAGTTATAACTAACAGTCTTTCAGCTCAGGTGTTCTAAAAAATAGAGAACATTCCTTTTCGAGAATCTCGAAATGCTCATTTTGTTTCTATTCGTCTCCACCATTTGTTGCCTGCTCAGAAGATAAGGGGAATCCTCTCGGGTACTATGCTTGACTCCGGGCACTTTATTGGTCTGATTCTTTATATGTAGTTGCATAATGGTGAGTTACAGATCGAATTTGTGTTTTGCTCTGGTTGACCTACTTTTGACAGGATTACAGCCGTTGGACTCAGACATTTAACTATTTAGCTGCATGCGGGTGCATTCCATTCATACTGATACACCTAGCTCTAATCACCTCAAAGTGTTCTTTTTAATATTGGAATCAAACTGGCTAATAAAAATGCTATTTTCTCTCAAGAAAATTCTAAGCATGGCTAAACAAATCAATATATCAGTGATATTAAAAACAGTGACTGGGCTTGAGGGGAACATTGCAGATCATTTGACCCAAAGTCGATATTTGAGGGACACCCGTGAACAGAAATGTTCCCCTAAAGCCCAGTCACCATTCTGTTATTGTACTAAATAAACACACCCCTTACATGTATGACTAAATATGGGGTTCTACACTAGTTACAGTTACGAACTAATAGCATATCAACCCAACCATGGAGAGTGGAGGGTTTGTCGATCTCTTACCAATCCATGCCAAAATCTACAGCACTTAACTGGTTGAGTGCTACATTATTTTTGGAAGTCAGAATTTGTTCATCAATATTTGTTTTATTAAAAATTATTGGAGAGTGGCTGAAGGCACTCTGCAATAATTTTTAATAAAACAAATATTGATGAACAAAATTGTATTTGCTTGTGGTTGAATATGAAACTTGAGTAATGAATGTGAAGACTTTAGCATGATACCCTTACTTTTCTTTTAAGCCATGATAGTGGCTTCCAGCACTCAACCAGTTAATTAAGGAATGTTATAGAAGTTTGGTTGTTTTGAGGAGGTGATTTAAATTACTTGATATTTATTTGAATATTTCTTAGATGCTATGGATTTCTGTAACATTCTCTCCAAAAAAAGCCTCCTTCAGCACCATTCAGTTTCCAAGATGCTGTGGGTTTCTGTAACATTCTCTCCAAAATAGCCCCTTCAGTATCATTGAGTTTCCAAATCCAAATGATTGTGTCTCAAATTTTAGAGAAATAAAATCAAATAAGTTCAGTATAACTTCCATTTAAATCAAATCAATTATTTTTACAAATTTTTCAGGCCACATTCTCTGTTGTGGATGTCGAAGGAGACAGACAGGCACCTAGTTCACCTTATTTGGCCGTTATTAGTGAGTGTTTTTTTAATGACAAAAGAATAGAGTCTGGGGGTTTAATCATGACCAGCCCAAACTGCATTATGTCCTTTGGCAATGTACTTAATCTTATACTTACACTTAATCATACTTCCTGAATGGTGACAGTGTGTACTGATGCATACAGCACACTGATGTGCACTTACTTACTTTCAATCACTTCTAACTCTGCTTGTGCCAGGTTAGTAAGTTGGAGAGTCTTGACAATTAACCCTTTACCTAACGAATCGGCCGCATCCGCCCACGTAATTCACAAATTAAGCTGTTGAAAATTCAAAATTTTCCAAAAAATGTCAACAAAACCACATCATGTGACCCCCTCTTTGGAACAGGCTCGTGGTTTTGTTGACATTTTTTGGAAAATTTTGAAAAATTTAAATTAAAATACTAAATTTTAATATTGTCGGCGTTGGGTAAAGGGTTAAGACTTGCCGGGGACTCCAGCTTCCTCCACCTGTAAAACAGTATGCCCCTGGTTGTTGAAAGGCATTAAACACCCATCAACAAATGGTTCACTCCCACAAACCTGCGCATCAGTACTTAATATATACCAGCTCCCTGAATTTTGTCGCAGATGACGTGTGTTCAAAATCTGAAACCAAATGTTTATGAGCACACCACAATTAATTGTAAATATGTGACTGAAGGTCTTGCTGTGGTAAGTATGGCTGATTTGTCTCATTCTTGACATGAGGGGTTAAATGCTTAAGTGGAGGTAAAGTATTTCATGTGCATATGTCCTTGAGTCCATGTACAGAAATGAAAGAGTGCATTCCATCCTCCAACACAGCTCAGGTTGGTTTTCCACTCAATACCCTCGGCTGCCAAATAAATGTGATGATCCAAATGAGAGGTTATGTCATGCAAACTGAATGGAAATTAATAAACATGATGGTGCTTAACAACTTGATGTGGTGTTGAAACGATTGGCAATTTTTGGAAGTCGTCTAGTTGACGGGCATAATAGATTCAAAGTTGACTAGTTGCACCTTTCAGTCAGGGGACTAGATTTCATTTAGAATTTGGTCTTTGCACTGTTTTAGTATGCTATTTTGTGGTTATTTCAAAATTTGAGGTAAATGCCAAACAGCAAACGTGATTGCATAATAAGATTAATAAAATTAAATTTGCCAGGAACCACCTTCTATGAAAAAAGACGAGTTAATTATGTGAAAACTAAAAGATAATACTTTCAGTAGTGAATAGTTGTGGAAGTCCGCAGAGAATTCATAGTGGAAAGTTGGAACAAGTTGCAAACAAAAGTTCTGTATTGTTTTTCCTTCAAAGTGCACTGTCAGTGGCTGATGCAACAATTGGGCACCCTTTTGAAACTTGTTTTGGCTTTAATACAGATCAGTGTGGTCCGTGAAGGTGAAGTGCCAGTGTGCCACAGTTTTATCTTTGAAACACATGCACCTGATGTCTGCGAGGGAGAGGAAGGGGCTCGAGCTCAATCACTTAAAAGTCGAAAGACTATTATAGAATTCCTAATCGTCCATTCCACTTGTATTTTGGAATGTGGATATTTTCAATGCCCCTCCCAAAATTGTAAACACTTATTTTTTTATGAATCAACCTGAATTCATTAAAAGATATCTGTTTACAACTTCTGGAGGGGTATTGAAAATACCCACTCTGCAGATGGAATGGATGATGTGGGAAAAAACAGTACTCGCCCACTCAGTGATGTCACAACAAGGTTGTATCCCCTCACCCAACCCAAATATTGCCTTATATTGGTGACCAAAATGAGTTTGATCACCAATATTTGGACAGTTTTGGGTTGAGTAAGGTAGGTCCTGCAAAGCTTTGATATTTGATTTAATTCACGAATCGGTCGATCCGATTCGATTCAATTCGAGCGTCTGTCTGATTTGAATATTTTCGAATCATTCATCATAATATATGGTAGCCAATACAATATCCCGATCGAAATTTCGTAGAATTGCCAATGAAAACAACCCCTGATAACCAGATATATGTATATATAATCGCACAACATGCCAAAGCTTTTGCCAGGGCTATAAATAGTCTATTATATAGGAACAATGCAAGTGTTTTACGATTATTGTTATGATGTAATTGGGAAATCCCTCCTGGAATTCAAGATGACGCATGTTCAGTGATTTTAATTGTAAGTTCATAAATCTTTGCATTAAAATCGCACATAATTACACAAGCAGATTTTACCAGGATGAAAAAAGGTATGTGTCACTCGTGCTTCCCTGTGGTTTGCTTATTTCACATACATTCACATTTTAACGATCCGGATGCTTTTCACTTCTAAAACAGAATCATGAGAGTCATCCTAGAAGAATCATCTTCCAAAACGTGCATGTCAACTCTGGAGTACCCCAAAGGAACGGTGTTTGGGACGTTACTTTTTCTCTGCCATATAATCAATTTTTCGGCTCAGTTAAATCAATGGTACCATCGAGAAAGCCTGGAAAATTGGGCAAATACATGGGGAATGCACTTAACGCCCCCCAAAATGTTTTATTTCCTATTTTGTGGCATATTTGGGCTTCCTTTAATTTTCATTTATTATGAGTTTATTTCAAGGTCAGATCTTGTCATGCAAATTTTTCAAATTGTTTTCTAATTTTTGCACAACAGAAAAAACATGGTCTGAATCTTACAAAAATTCTTGGCCGAATCGTCCAGAAACATCATACAAATCGTCCAAAATTAATCTGGTGACATTCTGGTCCGAATCATCCAGATACCACTGGCACCAACGCGAGAGGGATATCACCTTCCTGGATACTTTTCCCAAACACAAGGCTTGAATATTTCTGGTCTGCCCATTTACAGCATAACCATTCTTGGTCAACCTCCCCCCCCCCCACCCCACCCCACCCCCCAACTGTTAAAGGATCAGTGTGCTCCCCCAATATAGACTCCTGTTTATGCGCCTACCAAATAGACTTAGAAAATCTCTCTCTCAGATGGGACGATAAGTGTGAGATTTCATTTGATGTTGCCTTCCAAAGCTGCCAGCCAGTGAAATCCCATACTCACTTTCAGGGCTCCGTACACCGGGCCTTCGTTTGATTACATTGTGTAGGGACATGTTCTAAACTTTTCAATATTGGTATTGTCGACTCCGTGTTGTCGGCTGACTTCCTTAAAATAATAAGATCTAGGTGTGTGGGAGTTTCATTCCGATTTATAATTTTTTACCTTCTGTCTTTCAGGGGACAACATGTTTACCAACAACGTTAATTTCCTAGTAATTGAGAATAAAGTAGTCTCTCCCATGGTTGACATCATGGATGGATTCCTCATGCTTCTTGCCTCACATTATGTGTTCAATATGGAGTATAACCAGAATGTTGCTTGTACCATGGAACTCATCCAAAGGTATTTATTCTGTTTATATTTTCTATTGGGATATTCAAAAAACCTGTTACGGTCCCGCTTGTAGTATAATCACTGTGTCCATCCATCTGTCCTTTTTCTATGTCACACAATAAGTCAAGTTTGCCAAGATGGATTTTTATACCAGATGTTTGAAGTGATCTGAGGAAGCTCTCTTTCGTTTTTGACAGTATTTAAATTTGTTGTTCCAGAGTTATGGGACTTTAATCAGCGAAAAAATCAACAAAAATTCATGTGTCGTACGATAAGTTCAGTTTGCATTGATAGCTTTATATCATTTTTATACACGTTATTAGGAGTGATCCAAGGAAGCTCCCTTTCGTTTTTGCCGATATTTGAGTTTGTCATCCCAGAGTTATGGGACTCTTAATTGTCAAAAAATCGAGAAAAATTCATGGCGTACAATAAGTCAAGTTTGCTGGGATGGATTTTCATAATTTTTTTACAAGATGTTTGAAATGATCCAAGGAAGCTCCCTTTCGTTTTTGACATTATTTGAATTTGTCATCCCAGAGTTATGGGACTTTAATCATCAAAAAATCAAGAAAATATTGTACTCGGACAGTCAATCTGGACCGATCGGAATACAGTTTGTTACCAAGGGGTAATTTGACCTGAAAATTGTCATTGGCTGGACAGCAGCCATGCTGGGTACATGTTAACCCTTGAACCATTTCAATTCTCTAATCCAACTTAAGATATCATTACTAATTTTTTTCCATGAATGATATACTTCCCAGCAGGGCCCTTTCTGACATGTCAGTTTTCTAGTTTCTCCCAAAATTTATTCAGAATTTCTTTTACAAGCTACGGTTGTTTTTTGGGGGTTGTTGAAAGTGTCCTAAAACCCAAATAAAATTAATAAGTTACGTTATTGGTTAAACATTCCACAAATCAAAGATTTATAAGTTTTAGCTTTTGTTTTTATCAAAACAGTCCAGGAAGTGACATGTATTTTGTATTTTTTCTGAATAACAAAGCAGTAGACATTCAGAATATATTCTCTTTAAAAAGTGATTGTCTTTGACAAAATATTTGTGCTTGAAAATGGTGTTTATTTGTCTGTGTACAATATTTATCTCACTGCAATAAATGAACCTGCTGTAAATGGATAAAGAAAAATTTGAGAGGCTTAGCAGATAAGGTGTTGGATATGAAAATACCTCTCGAAATGAATTATACTGTATTAATTCACAGCTATGTTGGTTTTCCTTTGTTCTGTTGGTGTTTAAGCAAACAAATATATTGGCATAATGTCCTGTGGAGGGTGAGAAGCTCAGATATTTATATCATTTCAGATATGTGGATGGTACAAATATCCACACAATAGACCATTGTTGGTTTAGTAACACTGACAAAACGATTCAAAAACAAAGAAGTTGTAACGCAGGTGTGATAAACTTTCTAACACATGACATTTCGACAACATTTGTAGACAGAGTTACTGAAATGTGTGTGCATCAGGTCCAAACTATAATATACTTTTTAGTCAGTTTATAACCCCCGCAAACAAAGTTTGAAGGGGTATATATAAATCCCCCTGTCCATCTGTCTGTCCATCTGTCCGTCCATCTGTCCATCCTTGTAAGAGCAACTCCTCTTAAACCGTGCAATGGATTTCAATTATATTTCACACTAAGGAAGAACACCATATTAAGATGTGCATGAAGCAATATAATTCCATTCCAAAATTCCCAACTTATCCCAAGGGGAGATAGTTGGACATATATATTTCATTTGCTACATCATATGGTTGTGCCCTCGTAAGCGCAACTCCTCCCAAACTGTGCAATGGATTTCAGTTATATTTCACACAAAGCAAGAACACCATATGAAGATGTGCATGAAGCAATATAATTCCATTCCGACATTTCCAAGGGGAGATAATTGGACTTGAACAGTTGAATTGCTGCATCATATGGATGTGCCCTCGTAAGCACAGCTCCCACCAAACCATGCAATGGATTTCAATTATATTTCACACAAAGGAAGAACTCCATATGAAGATGTGCATGAAGCAATATAATTCCGTTCCCACAATTCCAAGGGAAGATAATTGGACTTATACATCTGATTTGCTACATCATATGGTTGTGCCCTCGTAAGTGCTACTCCTCCTAAACCGTGCAGCGGATTTCAATTATATTTCACACAAAGGAAGAACATCATATCAATATGTGCATTTATTTCTGATTAAAGTATTAATGAAACAATTACAAACAGTTTTGCACAGATAGCTTGGGAAATGATTATATTTGTGGACATGATTATCCAGGAAAGACTATGAAGAAGTAAAATGATTTGTTAAAAGAAATATTTGCATGCTTTCAAGTGGATAAAATATATCATTCGTTTTTGCTGGGGACACTTTTCATGGAACGTACAGGGCATGACCCTTTCTGTCGGTACATGGAGGCACCCATTGTTTTTTTTTACAGATATTTAGAAATATAGAATATATTTAGAAATATATTTAGAAATACCAGTATATATTTAGAATATAAACTGGTTTATATTGCATGTGTGATAAAATGTTTGGCAAT
The DNA here is from genome assembly GCA_031216915.1 of Pictodentalium vernedei. NCBI lineage: Eukaryota > Metazoa > Mollusca > Scaphopoda > Dentaliida > Dentaliidae > Pictodentalium > Pictodentalium vernedei. The sequence continues at coordinate 874,820,847 of CM062296.1, read as the reverse complement.
TCACAACTGAATTGAGCATGAATTGGACTGAACATGTGTGGGGTAGAAGAGAGGTCATTCAGGGAGGGAGCTGTCTCTATCATGAATACTATTCAAGAAAACACCCGGTAGTATGATGATTTTACACTCAGAGATGGAGCCTAAGAAGTTGAAATTCCCATGCGGTAGGAAATTGAGCTGTTGGATAACCGAAAGAATTTTTAACGTTTCCCCTCCCTGTGTTCACTTATACCTGCTTCTGATATTACTTCTTGGAAATTCCTGTTTGAGAAAAATTTAGAAAAAATGGCATTTGGGTCAATACCAACAAATTGTGCGCCAGTGTGCGGTCTGGAGAAATGATAGTGAGTTCGCAATCTTTTTGGCCTCGCTACTCGAACAAGCTAATATTACGTGAGCATTTCTTAAGCCTTTATTTACTCAGTGCAGATAGACGATGACATTTGCCGAATAAATTTTTGGATAACCGTAAACTTTCAATTTTTGTCTAAAAAACAGCTAGCCTATGACCGTTTACTAGAACAAGCTCCACGAGTCATTGCAATGAAAGGTCATATGCTAATGTTTTTGAGACAAAAATTGAAAACAATAAAATGTGAATGGAGATTTTTATACGCCCGTTTGAAAAACGGAACGTATTATAGTATGGCGTTGTCCGTCCGTCCGTCCATCTGTCCGTCCATTTGGTTTCCAAACAATAACTTTAGTATTTGTTTTCCGATCGGCTCCAAATTTGATATGTGGTTTAATCACAACAAAATACAGGTCAAGTTCGAATATGGGGTTGGTCCGAACATTTTTCGCCTGAATTATGGCCCCTGTTGGACTTAGAATTCGTCAAATATTTGGTTTCCGGATGATAACTTTAGTATTTGTTTTCCGATCGGCTCCAAACTTGGTATGTGGTTTAATCACAACAAAATACAGGTCAAGTTCGAATATGGGGTCGGTCTGAACAATTTTTGCCTGAATTATGGCCCCTGTTGGACTTGGAATTCGTCAAATATTTAGTTTCTGGATGATAACTTTAGTATTTGTTTTCCGATCGGCTCCAAACTTGGTATGTGGTTTAATCACAACAAAATACAGGTCAAGTTCGAATATGGGGTCGGTCTGAACAATTTTTGCCTGAATTATGGCCCCTGTTGGACTTAAAATTCTTCGTCAAATATTTGGTTTCCGGATGATACCTTTAGTATTTGTTTTTCGATTGGCTTCAAACTTGGCATGTGGTTTAATCACAACAAAATACAGGTCAAGTTCGAATATGGGGTCGGTCCGAACAATATTCGCCTCAATTATGGCCCCTGTTGGACTTGAAATTTGTCAAATATAAACACACCAATATTGTGTGACTTACTGTGTCAAATAATTAATTGGTCAAATAATTACCCAATTAACAAACTGACTAGTCAAATAAATCTCATGGTTTTGATGTGTTTTATTTAAACTTTATATCTTTTTCTATACACATGCCTCTATGTAAACCACAGGAAGTGAAACAGTACTTGTTTTCTTTGGAAAACAAATAAGATTTTACAGTCCAAATAGGATTCATTCACCAATGCTTGAGTTGGAAATCCTCTAACCTTAAACACCAATAAATAAATAACTAAAGATAGGAAGCTTCAGTGTTTCTAATATATATATCTATATAAATATGTTACAGTCAAACTGTGAAATCAAGAATTTTTTTTTGAAATTATTAAATTATTGAGTCCTTTTGTGAAGCTATTGTCCTTAATTTTTAGTCTTTTTCTCAAATGACTGAAAAATTTAGTCATTTCACAAAATCACTGATTTCAAAGTCTGACCGTAACATATATATATATATGCCAGTATAAATTTCTCGCACTCTAAAAAAATTGCAAATGTGTTAAAATGGTACAATTTGAACAGTTCACGGGCGTATGATGCAATGCCCAGCGGTGCTCTTGTTGTAAATAGCACTGGCTGTTACGTTGGGTAATGGTTTAATTATTACTATTTTTGGGAAGCAGGGGATGCATAATAGGCAAAAGGGGGCAAATTCCACTCTCAATTTCACAATCACTGCCCTAGAAATTCACCATGGTGATCGGCAGTGTCGCAGTAAGAGTAACGGCAGAATGCCATAGCTCTTAGAATAGCATTGCTGATTGCCATGGCAAATTTCTGGGGCTGCGATCAGATGTTGTTCATCTGTATTCAGCGAGTGTCCAATTTGTATGTGTGGCAAATCCGTCTTTCGCAGCTTCTTCAACTACTTAATTGGACGGAAAATTTTTCGGAGCAATACTGCTCTCATGTAATTTTAAAAATGAAGGTTTATATAATTTTATTGCTGTCCTTACGAAGAGGAACTGAAGGCGTGTACCACCATCGAACTAAGACATTTTTCCAGTCGGAGAACAAACGATGTTATGATACGTGTTCACTTCATAGTCGCTGATCCATTTGTATATCTAAGCTCATGATGTGTGCCATTACTTCAATAGACTTTCAAGGAAAGAAACAATGGGTTATACCTTCCTTATTTCCAGGGGTAGAGCAGGCAAAAATTGTTTTAAAAATGTTTTTTTTTTTTAGGTTAGTTAATTGGGATGGGCTGTGGATTAAGAGAGATATCACACAGTTTGTGTGGATTATGGTGAAATAATTGTATAGTTTTGCAGGTGTGCTGTGCAAGTAGACTTGGCACTTGCCCTCGCCAATTTACAGGACACCTGCAAAACTGTACAATTACTTCACCATATACCACACAAACTGTGGTATATCTATTTAAACTATTGGCTATCACCATTTGATGAGTGTGTTCAGATCAGTGATTCTATATTTTTCTTTCTTTTTGACAGGGTAGTTCTGGAAATAAACCCAAAGAGAGGTGGAAAAAGTTCTAAAGGAGCGAAAGTAAATCATCGAATTCTTGGACTTTTGACAAAACTCACAAATTTTGAGAGTTCCTGGTGTTTGGTGGACACTCAGTGAAAAAACTGATGGAGGTCTATGGTGTCAATATTTTATGTAACTCCATATTTTATATGACAAGTTGTTTTATGCGACTAGTTCTACTATTCTAAGCTGTAACAGACATTTTCAGTGCAACTTAGCTGCTTCTGGTTACATCTGATATAATTCCCACATATTCTGATTGTATATAAACAAGGTACAAAAGCCGCCATATTCGATGCATCTCACACTTTTCATTCGATCTATTATTTTAACATCTCTGCAACATTCACTGCACTATTTTCGAATTTGTCTTGCCCTGTCCGATGTTTTAGCGCTCTAGAACGTGTTTTCATCGCCCATAAATCCCCTGAAGATACTGAAACCCGTTATCGAAGTGACCACACGCACGATTGTTGATGCTTTCATAGAAAACATGGACCGGAAAAGGTGATACCTCCGCACTGAAGGGGGAATTCCCGCGACTCTATTATCTGATTTTATCAAAAATAAACAGTTTAAAAATCCGGTTGATTTTTTGAAAAAGTCTTTTCAAGCAGATGGCGCGATGGCCGAATTGACAAATGAAGACATATGCTATTGGTAAGACAAATGAGTAATTATATATGCAAATAAAATTATGTTGTTGCTTGACAAAGTCACAGATATGATATATATATAATATGTGTAAATCAGTGGCGTGGTGCAATGGTGTATATGGGTCAAAATAGAGTCGCGGGAATTCCTCCTTCAGTGCGGAGGTATCACCTTTTCTGGTCCATGTTTTCTTTGAACGCATCAACAATCGTTCGAGTGGTCACTTCGATACCAGGTTTCAGTATCTTCTTGGGATTTATGGACGATGAAAACACACGTTCTAGATCGCTAAAACATCGAACAGGGTAAGACAATTTGAAAATAGTGCAGTGAATGTTGCCGAGTTGTTAAAATAATAGATCGAATGAAAAGTGTGAGATGCATTGAATATGGCGGCTTTTGTACCTTGTTTATATAAGGGGTGTGTGATAGTAGGGGGGTCCCATAGTAGGGAGTATGTTTGATGTATTCAAGTGCCTGTGGTTGGAAGACATAAAAAATTCTGTAGACACATTATTTTTAGCCACGTAATTGATGGCCACATATCTACACATCTATTAGTATGGACGTCCGAAACACCTTTGAGTGTACATATCCATCGTCAGGTCAATTTTTATGACATTTGGAATGCATATAAACCAGGTGGAGGAAAGGATATCCACATACATAATGGTTATTGTCCATTTATTTTTTCCAGAGTTATGTCCCATTTTCGACTATTTTTTTACATAGAAATTCATCCAAATCGCCTTTGAGCATATATATCTGTCATCGTACAGCAGATTTTAATGATATTTGGAATATAAATGAACCAAGGTGGGGGAAAGGATATCCACTAACAATCGTTATTGTCCATTATTATAATTCTTCCAGAGTTATGCCTCATTTTCAGGATATTTGGTGTGTGTATGAACCAGGTTGGGGGAAAGGATATCCAGATTCAACGGTTATTGTCCATTCTTTTTGTCCTGAGCTAAGCCCCTTTTTCATGTTGGAATTTATGAAAGCCACCTTGGTGGGGGATTTTGGAGTGTAACCACCCTTGTTTAGTGAACAGTGTTTCTGACCAGTCTAGTTTCTTCAAATAAACAATGTTTGTATTTTCCATTTCTTATTGTTGGTTACCTAACATTTATGAGATTAATAGAGAAAATAATTCTAATTATTTGTTTTCTTTTTTAATTTTCCCATTTGTTTACTGCAGTTTATGGCTATAAACAATCATAACTGGCTAACTCTCCAATTATGAATTGTTTCTTTCTATAATTGGACTGACATTGAGTACAGGTTTGAATTGAATAGGTCACAAATTTAGATGACTTTGAAGCGCATTCAAATGAATGTGAAGTTTTTCAGTTACATTGACATTGTAGCTGAAAGACTTCACATTCCTTTGAATGTGCTTGAAAGTCATCTTCTTAATGATTTCTTTTCTCACAATTCATAAGAGAGTGCCTGCATGCATTGTCCATTAAACCTTTACATAATGTAGGTTGCTTCAGGCTCATTTATTTTTCTGTCTGTTCTCTTTTTTCTTCTAAACCATAGCTTATCACCCCCTCATTGTAGCATGCCTAACAAGCTAGTCCCAATGAGGGGATCATAAGCTAAAGTTTGGAAAAAAAAACAAATAATGAAATTTGAATGGTTATATTTGTGGTATGTTTTGTGGGGAAAATTTTGACCAATGCATTATGTAAAGAGTTTAAAGTGTACTTACAACAACAAATTTTGTCGGTTATAATTTATCTTGTATTCCATCAATGACATCGCAATTAAGTTTTGAGTCATTTGAATGTACCAATTCTGCTTTCAGGCAATAGAAAGAAAGTCCAAAATAGTTTCTGGATAACTTCATCTGTACTCATTACTCAACCAATCAACAATTTGGTATATGGGCTTGTCCACAAAAAGTACAGCTTAAATTCCAGGATGCTAGTTTCTAACATTTCATTATGGAGTTATTTCCCTTTATTGCCAATATTTCCTTTTTTATCATGTTTCCATGTATTTAACACTTGAACAGTTGCTTACAATACAACCAACTTCTATTTACACCCCCAACAACAAAGCTTAGGGAGGGAATTCTGTTTCAGACTTGTCAGTCCGGACTTTAGTCTTTCGATCCCATTCAATAACTTTTGAACACCTATTCTGAATAATTTTATTTTCAGCTTCATGTCATAACTATGAAATATCTAGGGCAAGGTCGATTTTGAACAATTTCAGAATTTTTTTTATACCTCCCCTTTTCATCTGACCATCCGTGCATACATGCATGTGTCTATATGTCAGTCCGAGCCAAATGTTGTTGGTTCAGCTTTTATCTCAGGTATGGAATGTTGGATTCCAATGACATTTGGTCTGAAGATTGGTCATTATATAGGCTTTAACCCTTTACCTAACATAACGGCAAAAACCGGCCAGCCCTATACACGAAAATCTCCATTCAATTTTTTTAATATTTTCATTTTTTGCTTCAAAAACATAGGTTATGACCCCTCATTGGAACGAGCACGTCATAACCTATGTTTTTGAAGCAAAAAATGGGAAAAAAATTTTCACGAGTGTCGTCTGCTACAAGCGTTAGGTGAAGGGTTAAAAAAGATTCAATGATGTTTCTCACATTTTCGTTTTTAGAGTTATCTCCCTTTTTGGACTTTGTCTGTTTACCCTGTATCTCAGGTATGGGTTATCAGATCTGCATGAAATATGGCCTGCAGATTGCTTATGACAAAGGCTCCTACCTTATTGCATAAAACTTCCAAACACCAAACCATTTACCATACCTTTGGAAAATCTGTTCAGCCTGTATCTCTGGTATGGGTTGTCAAAACTCAATGAAATATGGCATGCGGATTGCTTATGACAAAGGCTTCTGCCTCGTTGCATAAAACTTCTAAACACCAAACCACTTACCATACATTAGAAAAGATTGAATGCCCCTTTTCAGTTACCTACACTAGTTGCATCTAGAAAGGGAGGTAATAGCTATTTTATGTCTGTTCATTTGACTTGGCATTCTGTCACTACGAGCCAATTTCTGTCTGTTCAGCCTGTATCTCAGGTATCGAATCTCGATGAAATATGGTATGCAGATTGCTGATGACAAAGAAAGGGGCTCCATGATGTTTCTCACATTTCCAATTCAAGAATTACCCCCCCCCCCCCTCCTTTTTTTTTTTGACTTTAAAATTTGAATGCCCCTCTTCTGGAAATTGTACTAACTAGCCATATTTTGTTTTTCTGTGAATGCCCCTTTTCAGTCCCCTACACTATAGGTGGTATGCCACGATGGGGTTATACTCCTGTCAACAGACCATCTCTTGTTTTTTCATATTTTGAACATTTGTTTCCATCTAATAACTTTTGAACGACTATTCACAATCATTTTATTTTTTGCATCCTGTCATAACTGTGGAATATCGAGGTCAAGTTCAATTTTGCATTATTATTTGATATGCCTGCTTCCCTGATAACTGATTTCTAGTTTGGGAGGTATTCTGTAAGCTCGGATTAGTAACAGGTCTAGTTAGTATTTGATCTCATTCACAAAAAAGGCTGCTCAATTTTGATTGTGTTTTGAGATGGCAACGTCTGAAAAATGCAATACCGCTAATCCATAATTATAACATTTGCATTATTTGAAAACAGGTCAGGCTCTTCTTCAAATGTCACATACAAATGAGTGTACCTCAAGCATGCATTCAGCTGCTTTCGAGTCACCATCGACTTTTTATCCCCCGCTAAACGAAGTTTGCGGTGGGATATAGAAATTGGTTCCATTTGTTCGTTCGTCTGTCCGTTTGTTCCTCCGTCGTTCCTCCGTCTGTCCGAAACGCCTTTGAGCATATATATCTCAGTCATTGTCACACGGATTTGGATGATTTTTGGTATGCAGTTGAACTAAGATGGGGGAAAGGACATCCACTCACAACTGTTTCCGTCCACTCATTTTTTTCAGAGTTATCCCCCTTTTTCGACTTTATATGTCATGGTCAGGCGGATTTTAATTGAGATTTAGTATGCAATTGAACCAGGATGGGGAAAAGGACATCCACTCACATCCGTTATTGTCCACTAATTTTTCCCAGAGTTATGCCCCTTTTCGACTAAGAATTTTGTCTGAAACTCCTTTGAGCGTATATATGTCAGTCATTGTCAGACGGATTTTTAATGGTATTTGGTATGCATATGAACCAGAATGGGGAAAAGGACATCCACTCTCAACCGTTATCGTCCACTCATTTTTCTAGAATTATGCCCCTTTTTAAACTTAGCATTCTGTCAAACACTTTTGGATGAATATATCTTTGTCATCGTCAGATGAATTTCAGTGATATTGGATACGCATAGGAACCAGGGTGGGGGAAAGGATATCCACATATATATAACCGTTTATCATCCACTCATTATTTCCAGAGTTATGCCTCATATTAGATTTAGAATTTTTGGGGGCAAAAGACCCCCCTGACGGGGGATCCCGTGGTGTAACCACCCTTGTTTGAACAGAGGAGACCATCCACCTTCCCCAGTTTGAATCCCTTAGTCCAATGGCAGGGCATATGCTCCTTCCACCCTTTTTTCAATTAAACGGTGATTTTCACTGCTTATTGTACGGTGTATAGTTCAATCATATATACGGAGGATATTTTGACGGACAGACCGTAAAATTACGGTGATTTGTGCTGGTAACTTTGCTGCCGGTGATTCTCACCGTGTATTTGACGGTACTTTTTTTAACAGTGTACCAGCGCGACTGAAGAGAACAATAGCAGCTCTGGGCATCTCTTGCCCTGTCACCTAGACTGTCCGGGAGACAGGCAAGAGAGTCCATCTGAACTTGGAGTTCGTCATTGAAGAGCACAACACCGCCACACCTTCTTCGGGGAGAGGTAGCACCTTTTGTGAGAGGAACCCATCTCACACTGGTCCTCACCCGAAGAAGCCTGGACCTGGCCCTGAAAAGAAGAAGAGCAAGAAGAAGAAGAGTCCGTCCACCAAGCGCCGGGATTCCAGGCGCCTGGAGGCCTTCCGGAATAGGAAGAAAGAGGTGAGCGAGAGGATGGAGGTCCTGGAGGCAGCTGCCAGTTCCCCTCCTAGTCCCACTAGTACACCCAACCAACTGCCAGCTCCCGAGCCGGTACTGTTGGATGAGGAACGTCTGGTGGAGACTGAAGAGGAACCGGAGGTTGCCTTTTCACCACCTCCCACCCCTCACTCCCCACTTCCTTCTCTACCGGACAGCCCGGGTGTGTCAACCTCAGCAACACAGCCACCTAAGTCTGCCGTCACCACCGAAGAATTAAGGAGAATAATAGAGATGGGAAGGTGTGCAATTGAGATGGGAAACCGAATCGCCTCCGAAACCCACGAGTTCAGGGAACAATCCAAGGCAGATCTCAAAAAGGAATTAGACGCAATCCATTCACCAAACTCAACACTAAACTCAACATCGTCGACTTCCACATCACAATCTCAACCACCTCCAAAGAAAAAGAGCCGGAAGAAGCCTAGACGGGGTTAAGCCACCTCCCTCCTTCCTTTTCCTCCTCCACCGCGCCTTGACATCCTACAACAACAACAAACAGCTAACGAGGGTTGAAAGGGGCTTGTCCTCCAAATCGTCCCTGCGCGCCTTCGGCGCGTCAAACCATTTCGTTCGTCTCAAAGGACTCAGTTGATAAGAAAATTGTTTAGGTAAAAACAATCATTAACGGTGGAGTGGGTTAATATCAATATCGTCGTCCGACAAGTTAATGACCCACAAAAGGAGTTATGTTTGTTTCACACATACCCACTGAGTGCTGTGTCTATTTGAAAATGGTCCATTTTATCTCAAATGTATCCAAAATATTGATGTCTGGCAGCTTGTAGAGGGTTAACAAGTACTAACAGGAATATTTTTCCATGCAACTTGTAATGTCACACTAAGAACTGCAAATGGCCATTTTTTCTTTAAAATCTTCCAATATGTTTTCAGAGAAATCCCTGCGCATACGCTCTTTTCCAATTCGACGTGACGAAATGCGAAATTCATGTCGCTCTTCATGGAAAGTGATGCCACAACTATTCACGAACAAGGAGTGAAAAATTCATGGAAATCTGCCTAGAATTGGCTGAGATATGGTGTTTTGGAGAGAGGAGGTAATTGTTTGAATTTGGTCCTTCCTTTTCAAGCCAGTTCGAAAAAAGACGTCGGGAATGGGCGCAGAATCCTTCAGTGCCTCCTCGCTGGAGTAAGTCCACTTAAATGTTACAATTGTCTGTGACTGATGGAGAGTTGACTGTAAATGGAAGTTACTTCTTTAAGACAGCCACCAGGGATCCCAACACAACCTTTAAATCTACGAGAATCTCAGAAGTTTAAAGTCAAGAGAAATTGGCGGTGATTGGGTTTCTGGCAGGCAGGAAAAGATTGACGAAGATTTGCATATTGGACATTAAAATAGCACTTCAGACATACACGAACGGTGTTCAGACCGCTGGAGGCAGCGACTTGAAATTTTCAGAACTTGTTCTATGTACCCTGGCTGACATTTTGGGATCTGTTTGGAGTGTCCGGACCGCGTGGAAAACACCACGCATCGCTCGGAATGTGAGAGTACTATTCGTCCCGACTCTATCAGTTTGGAATGGACACGGGCAGTGTTGTAGACGACTGTAGAGTTGCGATTGAGCATAACGTCCCAGGTTTCGGTGCCACATTGCCTAACCAGCTCCAAAAGAGCGGCGGGGGAGGGGTATCCTGACACTATCTTTAAACCTTAGATAATCGTCAGAAGTTGAAGTGAAAAGAAATCGGCGGTGAGTAGGTTTTTTGGCGGGTAACGATTAATGAAAATTTGCCAATTAGACATTAAAATTGCACTTCTCACAAACATGAAGCGTGTCTAGACCGCTGAAGGCAGCGACATCTAATTTTCAGAACTTGTTCTACGCACCCTGGCCGACATTTTGGCATCTGTTGCGAGTGTCGAGGCCGCGTGAAGAACACCACGCATCGCGTGGAAAGTGAGAGTACTATTCGTCCCAACTCTATCAGTTTGGAATGGACTTGAGGACTGTTGTAGACTACTGTAGAACAGCGATTGAGCATGAAGTCAGAGTTTTTTGTGCCAAATTGCCTAACCGGCTCCAAGGTATGATTTTTCGTCTGTACATCACCCAGATCGACTGTAGTTTATACCGTTACCATACGTTGAAGTAGCCTTTTGCCACTTTCGCCCCAGATTTGAGGGTACCTTCCTTCAACCCCATTTTATAGCAAAATCTAGCCATGCTCCCAACAATGCCCTCTCCCCGTCGGCCCGGGTGCTTCTAAAAATAGAAAGGTCAATGGGTAGGGGCCCGTTAGCAAACAAACGGGGGCAGGGCAGGTGTACTTGGTGAAAAAACAGTTGTGTGAACATCCCCAGAAGTGAAAAACTATGCTCAGTGGCTGTAATCAAGATGTTAATTTAGACTCCCATTACGGCCAAGATACTACAGAATGTAAATGGGTGGGTGGCGGGCATCATCACTGGATCTAATGTATTTCATGTTTTCTTTATATTCTATTTTTGATCTCTCTCTCTCTCTCTCTCTCTCTCTCTCTCTCTCTCTCTCTGTGGACGGTTTTACCGTAACTGTGGGGACATCAGCCTCAGACCTGCACTGTGGGGACCAAAAATTGTTGTGAGCTTTTTCAATGAATTAACACCGGATTAGGTTAAATTTGATCATAATTAACCTTATCTAACCAAAAGAAGTTGTATTTAACCACTTTTAGAAAAGTGAGAGAAACGTTGCGAGGACATCTGAGAGAAGCGCTGTGGGGACATCTGAGAGATGTGCTGTGGGGACATTTGTTAATAATTACCGAGACAATAGTATTTGGTCACCTTACACACTACACGTGTTTACTTTAGTTCCGATACCCACCAACAAGGAAATAAACAAGATGGCAGGGGTGGTCTGGCCCCTCCCAACCAGCACGGGGAATTTTTCGGTAAACAGTGAGAGAAACACTGTGGGGACATCTGAGAGAAGCACTGCGGGGACATTTGTTAATAATTACCGAGACAACAGTATTTGATTACCGTACACACTATAAGTGTATACTTAAGTCCCGCCGCCCACCCACAAACTCACAAACAATATGGCAGGGGCGGTCTGACAAACCCCACCCCTCCCCCAAACCCATACGGGGAATCTTTCGGTAAAAAAGTCCACTTCCAATGCATGAAGACACTTACGGGGCGCAAATTGTCAAGCCGGGAAAGGTTTTTAGAAAAGAAGAACCGCGATGATTCTATCTAAAATTAGTGACATCTATATGATTTTAAGCCCTTTCGGATGAAAATATGTCGACTAATTCTGAGCTATCATGCACAATTGGTCTGAGGAGCCCTCAGCTATGGGTGACAGTACTGGGTCAGTCAGTTCTTAGCCCTATGCGGTCCTACCCTCAAAACAGGATGACGAACAGTCAGCAATAGGCTAGTTCACACTCAGAGTCTTCGACCATGAGCCGGCTGATCTCAAGACTAGGCCGACTATCCCTCATGGGCAGGCCACTAACATCCCCCTCTCCCTAATCCTGAACTATTGGCTATCTAACACCTGGTCAAAATGAAACTGGAGTTCACATCGACCAACAAATTTGAGGTCGTCAGACCCGCGTGTGGCCAAGTAATGGCAAAGGTCCGATACACTAGACTGGTAAGATCTCCGAACGAAACGTCGTCTGTAATGTTATCTGAGAATTTTCTTCTGAATGGGGCACTGGACTATCTGGAAATCGCTCAGACTCCTGTTAGGCCAGAATGTCCCTCCAAGATAGGGTGTGGTAGGTGAACAGCGAGGTACCCCCCCCCCCCCCAGAACCCTCAGCAGAAAAAACAAAACAAATGGTCGAAGATTTTCTGATTTGCTTTTTTTTCAAGAAATGTCGACAAACTTGGTGTGTAGGATTTGGCTTTACATGTTAGTTGTACTGGTGAGTCTGAACATTTCATTTTGACCACTCCACCAAAACACACACAAAACACACAAAAAATTCTTGCCCCCTCCCCTCCCCACCCCACCCCTGCTCCACTCAGTTTCAATGCAATTTCGGATTTTATGTATTCATCACATACCGTAAAACAAGCAACAACCATAAACTGGATATCCCAGAAAAACTCGCAAAACAATCCCAAAAAGGAAATAAAATAGGACACAAAATGAACAAATTAAATATTGAGCAAACCTTGTAGGCTGGAGTAGAGTTACACCCGTGCTCTTCCCGATATATGTAACGGTTAGCAAAGTTCAAATCACAGTTTAACATTTGCTCTTCTAGTTTTATCAGTTGACTTTCCCAGGGAAGGTGGAAAGAATAGAAAACATGCAGCCCCACCCTGTATACTCCCCCTGTCTTCAAGGTTTGTTGCAATCGGCCAAGTGATCAGTAAAAAGTTCGAAATTTTGAAAATCTAGGGGTTGACTAATCACAGAAACGGACAAAAATCGACCGAAATGGAACCGAAACGGACCTTTCTTATATGACACAGACGTGATTTTGGGAGTTATTACGGTTTATTTCTTGTCCGACAGGAAGGAGGAAGGAATAGCAGCCAGAGGCCAGCTGTACCATGTATTAGCGGTCAAATTGAGGTGGAACCGACACCATTAATTGGCCAAAAAACACTTAACCATTCTAGGTGGGTAAATAATATAACAATGGCATGATTATATGATTATGGGGGGGGGGGGGGGGGGGGCGGTTGACTAAGAGCTTGAGGCGGAATTGAAGAACGTTATTACACCAGACGGTTATTAATCATTCAGGGGAGGGGGGGGGGGGGTGGTAGAGTTAATAAACCGTGCCACACGGCAACATCCTCTTATTATATCCAGTACGTCGCAGTTGGGCGTTATGAAGTTCTGCCGGACTGGAAGAATCACGTTATTGGACTTGAAACTCCCTGCAAGGTGGCAATAATTACTAATATAACAAACCGAATGGCCGCTCATGGGAGTAATGGGGGGACTCTGCGGGCTTCACACGTAAAGGTGATCCAGATTAAGTGAGAAATGTCGGTGAAATGAACATGGGTCATATATGCTCAAGGAAAAGAAACAAGAGTTACACATGATGAAAATAAAGACACTAAAATACTTTCACATTTCAACATTTTGCCTCATCTTGTATCTCAAATATACAGCACTTGGGAAAAAAAAATATATACAGCACTAAAAATAGCTATTTATTATTAGTTATTTATTAGGTTTTTAATGACACTTTCGATAGCCCGGATCACCTCATTTTGGGCAGTCATATGTGTAGAGGAGTCTGAAGTTCCCTGAAGGAACCACCGAGCAACGGAACGCAACTACCAAACTCCTAACGTACTAATTCCACACAAGCAGGGTTAGCACTGGTTGAGCAGAAGTGCACAATCGATGTGCTGTTCGCCTGAGTACACAGCGTCACTGTGTCTGCCCCTACATGGGCAATCAACTTGCCCAAGGACACAACGCAATTGTCCCAACAAAACAGTCAACTTTACATTTTTCTCAGTTTGGAACGAGATATGCTTAACGGCTAAAAGCGATAAGACAAAAAAAAGAAAAAAGGAAGAAATTCGAAATACGAAAAGAAAAAGAGGAAGAAGAAAGATGGCGGCCAAATATGGGACCATTTTTTGATCTACGGGTTTCATCGTTCGAAAGCAAATACCGAAATTTTCAGTCCGATGCTAGTGGGATTCGCAGCGGCAGTTCAATTTCGAACGCTTCCGCAAGCATGAAACGCTGTCAGTGCGTTCCTATATTAATTTCCTCTCCAACAAATGCATCCAGTGGAAATAAAGTATCGGATCCTAGATTCGTTGCCGTAACCGCAAACATGTGCGCCTAGCTTCACTTACAAGCCACGCAGCATGTGCTAGTTTTGAATTTGACTCCCAAAAGTTCTCAGATTCGCTCTCAGGGCCTTGATTTTTTCTTAAAAACATTTCCGGGGGAGTTTCCCGGATCATGAGCTAGGATTCTCAGACAGAGAGCCTGGACAATATCCTTGGAAACGACGTGACTTGCTATAGGTATGTCCCGAGTGCCGAGTGGGGGCGAGTCTCAGCGAGGGTGTCTCACTCCTAAGAGTGGGATATGGGGAGGGGGCTTATCCGGGATTTTTTTTTTGTTTTTTTTTTTTTTTTGGGGGGGGGGGTGGATAAAGAGTGATTCTGGGGAAACATTTACTTCCGACTGGTGGTACTTTTATGTTCCGGGAAGACATGAAACTTGCGGTGTGGACAGACGTGCTAATGCTTGTATCGTTCTCTCGAGGAACAGATTCTCAAATAGGTCATAAATTTACAAATATCAAGAGATACAGCCACAAGTTATACCCTGGCTCCAAACGCCTGATTTGGTGTCGGTGACTGTCACCAAATATCTGCATGCCCGCATTTTAACCCAGTGTACCTAATAAATGATTTACATACCAAGTGTGAAAACCCGTTCATTACTCAAGTTATCATACGGAAAACAAAATAAGTTTGCATGGATGCTAGGACAGATGGAGAGATGGACAAACCATTTACACATACATGATCGGTTTTCCAAATCATGACAATAGCCCATATTGACTTCCGAGCAGTATTTGTGCTTCAATCCCGAACGAATCATGTTGAACGTTCCCAGCCCCGTATAGTGTATCAATGATTTTGCGGCAACACGTTTGTAACGTGATTGATATGTGAATATTGCTGAATGTGGTTTGAATTGGGCGCCGGGTGAGATTGGGGAGTTGGTCTGTTCCTCGTAAACACCCCATGGCCTGCCACTGTTCAAACCCCAGACGGCATATATGGGGCCCCTTGCTTATGTCCGGGGTCCTCAGACAGTCTTGGGCCGCAACTGTCTCATCGACATATACGCAGGTAAAAAATGTTTCATTTTTCATCTTCCGCACTCCATCCATCCAACCATCCGTTTCGGTTCGTTCCGGTCCGTTTCGATTCCGACCAGACCTGCTCACGTTTAAACGTTCGATGTCTCAGAAGCACATGTTAACAGTTCCCAAGCTTAGTCGGAAATCTACTTCTCTCTTTGTCCAGTTTCCCTCCATCAAATAATCACAGTCATCAAACAACACGGGTCAACGTGGTAAAGGGATAGAGAAAATAAGTGAGTGAACCCCAAATAAAACATCTTTCAACCTACGGTCAACTCGCAAACCTTGCAATCCCCTCTGGTAAACTAGCCCAAGGCCCTGAATGTCGAAAGGTATTGCACGGTTGCTCCTCAAAAATAGTACAGACTTGGCAACTTCGTCACTTTTATTCGCTACTTTTATTTGATCATTAAATCAAGAAGAGAAGAGCTCTAACCGCGACCTTCCCATTTTACTGTCTTTTCCTTGGATGTCGACTACGCACTCCATAGTCGAAAAATACAAGGCCATGGGCACAAACACTTTTGAATGTTCAACTTCATGTTCCAATGGACTGGTGGCTCTTGGGCAGTTTTTCTTGACGTTCGTCTTTCTGCTGCAGTCGTTCCACAGCAGCGGCGGGAAACCCATTACTAGCTTTTTGTTCAAGGTGAATCCCACTACTAGTTCCTGGCTCGGACTTGGAATATTTACTCACATTGTCTGTTTAGGTTAGGTGCAGTATATCGATAGCCCATTTGTGTGTGTCACTCGTGCCAAGTTGAAAAGAGGTCGACGTCTCATGGCAAATGCGGCCCTTGCAAAATCAGCATAATATCACAAATCCAACTTGTACCTAGTTTGATGTGAATCCCATTACTAATTCCAAGTTACTTGTTCGAACTTAGAATCTTGACCTATAAATATCTTTAGGTGTGGTGTTGTATAGCCCAAAAACCCATGAGTGCATCGGTTGAGCGGAGTCGAACAGGGGCCAGCGTGGACAGAGTCTGAGCCTCTCGTAAGCAGCCATATATAACGTGCGTCAAGACAAATACGTTTCTCGTAAAATCGCGATCATGTCATAAAACCAAACAGTTGAATGCGAATGCCACTATTAGTTCCCATTTGGTAAGACCCTCAATCGAATTGACAGGTTACTAGCAAATAATAATAGCCGGATAATTCTATCATAAATGTGTTCTTATTTCAGTTACTAGAATCAATTTTGTGCCCCCTCCTATGGCTTCATTTTCTAATTTTTTTTCGGTAGTGATTTTCCAACTAGGGGGAGGGACCTTTCGGAATTCACTACCCTACACCCCTCCAATCGGAAACCTCTTGCCACGTCCCTGTTCGTCTGAGGTCATCCGCGTGACTTTCGTGTCACGGTAATAAACGTGTTCCATATTTTCATGTAGCTGCCGTTACAGTGCAGTAAGGAAAGTTGTACCAAGTAATAGTCAGGAACTTTAGCTAAAATACTACACCAAATCCACAGTTGGTGTACAATGGCCAGAGATATAGACGTTGGACTCCAGATCACTAGGCGGGGTTGCCGAGGTTTAGACTCCAGGCGGAGAACTAGAAACCAACATTGCCAATTCCGCCAAAAGATTGTGTCAATCGAAATCCACCAACAATGTTGAGAAAAAATAAAGTTATAAAACCAACTCTCCGATTGAGAGAAGAGCATGACCTTGTCACAAAACGGTAAGGAGCGATGGTTCCATAGGGAGAAGCCAATCATACCAAGGTGGGGTGATGGGGTGTTAAAGGAACGGATTATCCAGCCGAGTTAAAAGGTCTATCCACTTATTTAGAAACCCGATTTTGTTGCGATTAGTGATTGTGTGGTAATCCACTCCCATCAGTAAACTTTGGTTATCATGGTAAAAATAAGAGTGTCTGCCTTGCATTTTCCTCGATTCGTAAATAAATCATTCCTAGAACAATGGTTCATCCGAACTCAGTGAACATTCTTTGTTCGGGAAAAGAGTAACAAGTGCGCACTTGGAGCTTTTCTTCATGGTATTTTATGGCTGAAAGTCATGTGTTCGAGTATTTTACCAATGATATAATTTGATTTTGGTTGATTAATGCCCAAAGAATATCCCGGCTGTTGTACATCTTGGTGAACATATTGCCGATGAGCAGGTTGATGCTATTTTTAACAACCTCATGATGATTGTACGAATCCAGATCTATCCTACAAAGCATTTTAAAAGAGAAAGATTCATTAACTACTTACAAAGCCTGACCATGTTCCCGACGACTACGATTAAGAATAGAGATTCGAATGGATGGCTCAAAAGGTGGCCTGGGGATGGCAAGTGTCAAAAATGACAGTGAGGTTTTGCGAGATAGTCCTTGGTGGTATAGAACGGTAGTATAGTACACCTCTGTAGGTCCAATCTAAATCTTGGTTAGCCTTTTGCGAACTCTATGTGTGTGTGTGGGGGGGGGGGGGGGTCCTAAAGCATGTGGCAGTACAGGATGAACGCTCTGTACCATTGTAGTGCACATGTTAACCCTTAATACTATTCATCCACTTAATGCTTCATATTAACCTATGACTGTTGTTGGTGGTACATAATGCTATATCAAGCGGTATTGCGGGGTGGGTTAATGCCTGGGGGGTTATAATGGTGGCAATATAGTATGGACGGCAAAATACCAATGTGGGTCACCTAATGCGTTATATTATCTTATAACTGGTATAAATAGTACGTAATGCTGGGTCAAGCACTGTTGTGGGAAGTGGTAGTGCCTGGTAGTTTAGAACGCTAGTATAGTATGGTCGATACACTCCTGTAGGGTCCATTGTAACCCCTGGTACTATTATCCAATCAATCGCACTGTTTTATTATATGATTGGTATAGGTAGAACGTTATGACAGGTCAAGTGGTATTGTGGGAGTGGGTCAAATGCATGGTAGTTCAGAACGGTAATTTATCGTGGGCTGTATATACCCCTGAAGGTCTCCTGTTAGCCCTTGTTACTACAGTTTTTCTTTCTTTTTTAATAGGGTTTAACGACACATTAACAGCCAGGGTCATATCATGTCGGCGGCAGTTTTACGGTTGGAGGAAGCCGGAGTACCCGGAGAGAACCACCGAGCAATGACGAGCAGCTGTCAGCTCTCCAACATCGTAAGTCTGAACTCTGCACCGCGGCACAGGTAGGGTTAGATTGGTTGAAGACATGAGCACCTTCGACGTGCAGTACGCCTTAGTACACAGCGTCATCGTGCCCCCATGTAGGCAATCGAGCTTGGTACCACTAATTCACCAAATGGTTCATATTATGATAGGGTTGGTATAGGTAGAAGGTAATGCAAAGTTGAGCACCAATGAAGTGGTAGCTATGAAGGTGATGGACAGTGAAGAAAATACTGTGATTTTCTCATGCCCCTCGTGCAATAAACCAAAGGCTCAAGTGAGCTTAAAACACTCACCTTTACTTATGCACAATGGCTAGTCGCGACCGTGACAGTTTTACGGGTGGAGGAAGTCGGAGTACCCAGAGAGAACCACCTAGCAACTGTCAGCTCTTCAACATTCTAATTGTGTTCAATCTCCGATCAAGCAGGGTTACAGCGGTTGAAGACATGTGCACCATCGACGTGCAGCACGCCCTAATATACTGCGCCATCGTTCCCCAAGTAGGCAACCAGGTTAAAGTGCCTTGCTCAAGGACACAACGCGGGTCCTCCCGGACGGGGATCGAACTTGTGACCTCTAGCATAGAAGTCCAACAGTCTACCAATGAGCCACCGCGCCCCCGTCAACAGAGATAAGTGTATCAGTAAGTGATCAGGAGCAAGAGCAATTTTTTTATTTCACTATGACACAATCAAAGACAGCCTTTTTTGACCATTGATTTCTCTGCTGGTCCAAACAAAGCTTCCTAGCAAGATCTGTTTTGTGAAGTATTAACAATCAACCACCAAACCGAATACTTATGGCACACTTATATGCAACATGACAAACTTGGTGCACATGTTCCCACTGGATCTGAAAATAGAAATTTTGAGTGTTGCCCAAATTTTGACTTACTGATTTTCTTCGAAAAAAAAAGTGAATCTGCATCACTAAAGTAAGTTCCAAACAAGAAATACAGGCATTATTGCAAGTGGCTTCTCAAAAGAAAATTTTAAAAGCATTTTAGTCTTATGGAGCATTAACTCCACCCCAAAGGATATAGTAATTTGGGGGGGGGGGGGGGGGGGTGTCAGAACAGTTAATTCCGCCAGCCTGAAGATAGTTGCAGCTTCATTTGAACAAAGGTTTACTCCAAAGATGATCTGTGCCACAAATGAATGAATTTGGCCCAGTGGTTTTAAAGAAAAAGACCAATTTCAAACTAGAGAAACAGAATTTTACTGCCACTGGTAAATTCAAGTCTGTGTGAAAATGGTTAAAGCATCAAAAATACACAAAACAGAAAGAGAATTTATGGAGGCTTGTTTTGGGAGGTAAAATATTTTTAAAGAAATCAGAAAAAGGTTTTCATTAACAGTATTACATGGAATACAATCTTTGGAAACCACACTGAAGTCTTGACGGGGTTAAATTAATGATATTCATGCTGGAATCAGTTAAACATTTTACAAGAAACCAGAAAAAACATATGTGCACCACATTGAAAGGGTTTGATCATGCCATCAATAAAATCTTTGGAACCCACATTGCAGTCTTGGGAGGGTTAAATTAAAGATATGCATACAGGAATCAGATAAATGACCAAGAAATCAGAAAAAAACATGTTTGGAGCACTGAAAGGGTTCAACATCAAATAAAATCTTTCTAAAACACTCTGAAGTCATAAGAGGGTTAATTAAAGATATTCATACAGGAAGCAGATCATTTTTTTCCAAGGAACCAGAAAAAAACATATATGTTCACAGGATTGAAAGGGTTTGATCAAGGCATCAATAAAATTTTTCATTTTTTTTTGGGGGGGGGCGAAGTTAAGCAACGTCGAACGTGGTAAGTATTTGGATGAGTGACCATTTCAGCAACTGATTCGCGCCCCCGCATTGTGTCCTTGGGCAAGGTACTTTACCCCCGATTGCCTACATGGGTCACGATGATGCTGTGTACTAAGGCATACTGCACGTCGAAGGTGAACATGTCTTTAACCAATCTAACCCAGCCTGTGGCGTGGCGCAGAGTTCAGAGTTACGATGTTGTTGAGCTGACAGCTCCTCGTCGTTGCTCCGTGGTTCTCTCTGGGTACTCCGGCTTCCTCCACCCATAAAACGATCACTGACATGATATGACCCTGATTGTTATTGTTAATGTGTCGTTAAACCCTAATAAAAAATAACAAAATCTTTGGAACCCACATTGAAGTCTTGAGATGGTTAAGTTAAAAGATATTCCCACAGGAATCAGATAAATGTTTCCAAGAAACCAGAAAAACATATGCATGCAGAACATTGATAGGGTTCAACATAAAATAAGATATTTGGAAAACATATTGAAGTGTTGAGAGGGTTAAATTGAAGGTATTCGTGCAGGAATAAGATAAATATTTCTTTGACCACTTATGGAAGTCTTGAGAGGGTTAAGCAGTGAACAGTTGAAATAATATAAGAGAACATTTGACAGGTGATTGGAGTCTCTCCTCTCTCTTTTTGACATAATGCAATGCTTTTCAACCATTCCATTCTGCTGGTTCTTATGATGATTCATGCCAAATAAGTTCTCTGTTCCGTGTGGTTTGGGAAATATGAGCTTTTGAATTTTTTTCTGTTTTTAGTCCCTGGGGTTGCCACAGGGCTGTGAAATCCCTTTTTTGGGGGGGGGGGGGGGCATCACTCAATTACTTAGGACCCTCTTGTACTACATGGAAAAATTGGTTGAAATTGGCCCACCAGTTATTGAAATAGAAATTTTGGGCAGAGCCCAAAATGGATATACCCCCACAGAGAGCCCAAATATTGACCTACCAACTTCCCTTGAGCAAACTTAATCTTCAACACCAAAGGATGTCCCATACCAAATATCAAGGCATTTCCTCTTGTGATTCGTGAGAAGATTTTTAAGCTTTTGGGGCATTGACTAGAGCCCGAATAAGATAGCTGCTTCATTTTACCAAAATAGAAAGGGTATACTCCATAGATGATCTGTGCAATGCAAGTTAGTTTGAATTTGGCCAAGTGGTTATGAAGAAGTAAAGTTTGCAAAAGCTAACGGACGACAGACAACCGACGATGGACGTCAAGTGATGGCAATAGCTCCCACTGACTTGCAGTCAGGTGAGCTAAAAAGGGATGCCGAAGGCCAGATGTTTTCCAAAAAAAGGAGGGTAATCTTCAAGGATACCTTTTGCAGGATAACTGTCCGATACTATCATAGATACTCTACAGCTTCTAGACCATCCTTCACCTTCATACCCCAAAGGCCACTACTACTGTCCTCTCCATAGTAACCATCATCTGTTCTATCATTAGCTTCTACAGCAGTAATCCGATACTATCGTCTTCTACAACCATTGCAGCATAGAACCATTACTTCTGATTTGTATCACCTCTACATGCATGCTGGCTATCTCAGGTCACTATCTCTACCCTCGACTAAGTTTTATAAAGTCAACAAGACCATCGATACTGTACTGCGATACCAGAAACCAAGCATACACCACATAATCGAATGACCCAGCATTCCTAACAACCCACTGCGTAGTACAAACCACTGGGTGGTGTTCTTGTAGTAAGAACTAACAACATCCCTGCACTGTACAGTCTGCACATCACATACTACCAGTTCTAACCTTACCTCGCAATACCGCCTACCACCATAGCATTACACACTACATATACCAACCCGTTGGTAAACTGCCTCCAGTGGATTACTAATACCAAATACTAACAGTAAACCAAGTGGCGTTCAGACTGTATACCATATACCATCGCACTAGACAACAATACATTACCCTACCCCCTCCCCATACTGCTTGGCCTAGCATTACGCACTACTTATACCAACCCCACTGGTAAACTAACTTCAGTGGATTAATTACCAAATACTAACAGTAGGCCAAGTGGCGTACAGATTGTATGCCATGTAAAATCGCACTAGACAACTATACATTACCCCCCCCCCCCTCCCCCCATACCGCTTGACCTAGTATTAAACACTACCTGCCCCACTAATAAGGTAACACAAATTAATCGGTTGGTTATTACTACCAAGTGTTAATATGAGATACTCAAGGGTATATACCGACCATACTGTACTACCGTTCTAAACTACCAGGCAATACTCCATCTCACAATACTGCATGACTTAGCATTACGTACTACCAACACCAGTCATAGGATATTATTTAGCATTATGCGAAGTAGTAGTACCAAGGGCTAAGAGAACACATAAGGGGTATATATAGCCCATACTATACTACCACTAAAACTACCAACCATTACCCCTCACCCCCACAATACCGCTTGACCCACTATAACATTCTGCCTATGCCAATCATATAATAAAATAAAACAATCGGTTGGTTGGTTGATAGTACCCAGGGTTAAGATGGATCCTACAGTCAAAACTTGACCTAGCGTTACGAACTACCAGCCATAGGATAAGATGTGACATTTGGTGGATTGATCATTCTAAGGGCTAAATGGGTACACAGTGTACATCCAGTACCACCACACTAGACGACCATGCATTACCTCCACCCCGCAATACCGCCTGGTCAAGCAGTACACCCTACCTATACAAGTCACAAAATAGGACAAAGCAATCGGTAGGTTAACAAGGATTATGATGGGACCTGCATGGGTATACAGCGCTCGTACTATGCTACCGTTTTAAACAAGGACTATCTTACAATACCCCACTAGATGGACAAGCACTACTCCCACTCCCACGACCCAACAATACCCCCTGGAATAGGATTACTTAATACCTACATGTATACCACACACAGGATAATATGAAGACCGTTTCGTAGTAACAAGGGCTAATAGTATACCTACATGGATATATACCACATACACTGTACTATCACCACCCCCCACCCCCCTCACCCCCTCACCCCCACCCCACCCCCCACCCCCCACCTTCGAAAAGATGGACACCCCTGACAACGGACAACAATAGAAGAAAAAGTCGCGCACGTATTTTGATGTCAATACGAACGTCAACCGTTTCCCGGGGAAAACAATTCAAGAAAACCCTACTTCTCCATTAATTTTTCATTACATACCCATAATAATTATACACCCATTGCCCTGTGTGTAATAAACATATCACTATAGCATACAATATTATATGCAGTACGTACATCACTTACTGAGTCCAGCTGGATGGAACTGAAATTTTGCACCGTCAAAGCTCCGGTTCCTATGGAAATTCAACACTATTGTTGTCCGGGTTATGGAGGATGATTCATACATGCTATACTAATGATCTGCGAACATAATATCATATAACAGAGGCCACATGGGGCCCGAGGGCGCTCACGTGACATGTCAGCCTAAATATGAACCCAGGGAATTGATTTGAACAAGTTGCATGTGCCCCTCCCAAGAAAAGCTTGTACCAAATATCAAAGATTCTGACTGGTGGATTTTTTAAAGAATACTCCTCATATTGAACAAAATATCTATCCGGAGACTTGGCTTGGAGAAACTTGAATCTCACCTCCGAAAGGCTGCAGTATACTAAATATCAAGATTCTGACTACTGGAGCTGAAGAAAATGTTTTTAAAGAATATTCCTCATTGTGATTTAAGTTATAAATCTGGAACCCAGGGACTTGGCTTGAATAAACATGAATCCCCCCTCCCCCCCCCCCCCCCACCACCCAGGATGCTGTATACTAAATGTCAAAATATTTTGATGGGTGGGTGGATCGGAAGAAGAGTTTTTAAGAATACTCCTCATATTGCACAAATCTGAACATTTGAGCTCCCATAGAGAGCCCAAATATGGACCCTGGGATTTGATTTCAACAAACATGTGAATGAATCTTCCAAAGATGTTGTATGTGAAATATGAAAGATTTTGGAGCAGTGGTATGGGGAAAGAAGATTCTTTAATGTTTTTTCCCATTACTTGCAGTGTTAAAAAATGATGACTAGGCATTTTTTCCTGGAAAAGTACCCTATGATAAAACTGATGGCAATTTTTTTTTGACCATTCCCTTTTGCTGTTCCTAAGGAAGCTTCAAATAAAATAAAAATTCTCAGTGCCATGTAGTTTTGGAGATATGGGCATTTTTCTATTTTTATGTTGTGTGGTTCCCATGGGGCGAGGGGAAAATTTTGGGGGGTATAAATTAGGTATTTATGACCCAATAAGCCCTCATATCAAATTTGGTTCAAATTGGCCGCTCAGTTCAGAAAATAGAAATTTTGGCACAATTTGGGCTCCCACATGGAGCCCAAATATGAACCTAGAGACTTGACTTTCACAAACTTATATCTCTCCTCCTTAAGGATACAGTATACCAAATATCAAAAGATTCACATTGGTGAATGTGAAGAAGATTTTTGAAGAATATTCCTCATATTGAACTAAGTTATAATTCGGGCTCCCACAGCCCAAATATTAACTCTGGGACTTGGCTTTAACAAATTTATATTTCACCTGCATAATACCAAATATCAAAAGATTCTGATGCTGGTTGTGAAGAAGATTTTTAAAGAAAATTCCTCAATTTGAACTAAGTTATAATTCGGGTTCCCCCACTGACAGGGAGCCCAAATAAGAACCCTGGGACTAGGTTTGAACACACTTGAATCTCATCCCCTAAGGATACTGCATACCAAATATCAAAAACATTCTGACTGCTGGATCTGAAGAAGATTTTTAAAGAACATTCCTTATACTGCACTAATTTAAACATTTGGGCTTCCATAGAGAGCCCAAATATGGACCCAGGGATTTGATTTCAATACACATGCAAAACAATCTTCCAAAGATGTTATATGTGAAATATGAAAGCTTTTGGTGCAGGGGTTTGGGAGACGAAGAGTCTTAAATGTTTTTCCCATTACCCACACTGGCACAGTGTTAAAAAATGCTAAGTCCCGAAAAAGTACCCTATGATAAAACCGATAGCAATTTTTTTGGACCATTCCATTCTCTTGGTCTAGGGAAGCATCACACCAAATAAGAATTTTCAGTGTCGCGTAGTTTTGGAGAAAAAGGTGTTTTAAATTTTTTATATTTTTAGTTCCTGCGGTTCCCATGGCGTGAAGGAAAATATTTTTGGGCATAAATTAAGTACTTATGACCCAATAAACCCTAATATCAAATTTGGTTCAAATCAGCTTCTAGATTTGGAAAACAGAAATTTTTGGTGGGGCAAAAATTCTTGTCCCTCCCACATTGACAATGAAGGCAAATATTGCCCCTCAATCTTTTCTAGAGTCTACACCTCAAAAGGATGCTGCACACCAAATATCAAGTCTCTGCTACTGCTGGTTCATGAGAAAAAGATTTTTTGAGATTTAGGCACACTTTTTTGGCATGGCACTACCGAGGGGTGGGGCAACTTGATTTGAACAAAATCAAAATGTGATGTTATAACAAACAATTATTTCAAATTTCTCGTAAATCGGTTCAGCAGTTTTGGAGAAGCCGCAAACACCATGTTCACAGATGACGAACGGTAATCAATACATGTATAGATCACCAGATTGAGAGTCAAGAGAGATAACAAGAGGCCCCACAGGGCCTGAAGCACACACCTTGAACAGAACACAATATAAACAGAGTCCAAAAATTAATCCACATTAAACAATCCATCTCCATAGGATACATTGTCGATCCTGGAGTCCGTCAGGAGTGACAAAAATAGTCCAAGCATCATGCCTTTTGATCAGTTGATCAAAACGTAAAATGTGGAGTTCCCCTATGAAGCCCCTTGATATAACCTATGTGGATTAATCTTAGTCACATACCTCTAGATGGTTTCTGAATTCAAAAAAAATACTTTAGCTACATGTCCAATTCTGGCTCCCACGGGGAGGCCCAAATAATAACTCAGGCATCCGATTTGAAGAAAGTTGAATCTGACCTCCTAGAGATGTTGAAAACCAAATATTAAAGCATTCTGACTGATGAATCTGAAGAAGAAAATTTTTAAAGAAAGTCCCTCATATTGCACTAAGTTGAAATTTGTACTAACACTGAGAGCTCAAATATATACCTAGAGACCCACCCCCCCCCCCCCCCCCCCCCACCCCAGAGTGGTTGTATACCCACTATGAAATCATTCTGACTGGAGGATCTGAAGAAGATCACCCATATTGCACCAAGTTCAAATCTGGGCTTCCATGATAGGAAGCCCAAATATTAACCTTTGGACTTGGTTTGAACAATCTTGAATCTGAACCTCATAACAATGATGTATACCACACATTAAAAGATTCTAACTTGTGTGAACAAAATTTTTAAAGAATATTCCCCATATTGCAAAAAGTTAAAAATTCAGGCTGCTGTATTGAGTCCAAATAAGACCCAATGGGTTTCATTTTAACTAACTTGTATCTGACCCCTTGTGGATGCTGTATACCAAATATCAAAAGATTCTGACCATTGGTTCTGGAGAAAAGATTTTTTTTTAAATTTTGCAAATATGACGACTGATTTTTTTTATACCCTCCACAGAACACTTTAACATGACCGTTGTCAATTTTTTCTTACCATTCAATTCTACTAGCACTATGGATGCTTCAACTCCACTAACAGTTCTCTGTTCCATGAATATTTCTGTTTTTAACTTCTGGGGTTCCCATGGGGACATGTGAATTTTTTTTTCTTTGCATGAGCCAAGTACTTATGACCCAATAATACCACATACCAAATTTGGTTCAAATCGGACCATCAGTTCAGAAAAAAGAAATTTTGGGCGGGGCCAAAATCTTACCCCTCCCATTACAAAGTCAAATACTGCTTCACGAAACTACGTTTGAACAAACTTGATTCTATACGTCAAAAGAAAGCTAAACAACAAATATCAAGACATTGCATCCACTGGTTCATAAGATGATTTTAAAAATATTTTTGAGCATTTTCCTCTACACCACCCCCTCCCCCCCCCCCTGGCCCCCCCATGGGGCTGGGCCATGTTGAGTCGAACAAAATGCAATGCCCTTTCAAAACCAATACCCCACACAAACTTAAACTAGAATTGGCTCAGTGGTTTTGGAGAAGGCCAAAACATGGTGTTGACACACGGCAAATGGAGAGCAATAAGATTAGCTCAGCTTGACTTTGTCAAGGTAAGCTAACAAATCGATAATGCCAGAACTCACGTTATCCCACTGGTTTGCTTGGAAGATTAACCATTCTTCTGTGCACAGTATATGTTCATTAAAAGATCAGTATTGGACTGCTTTTTGGGGAACTGTTTACTGAACTTACTCAGTCAGTGATAAGGCAAAACTCAGTTGTTCAGACTAGAAAATATTGGGTTTTTTTTTTTGTTTTGAGGGGGGGGGGGGGGGGGTATGACACTTTGGTGAAGATATGGCCGATTGCGACTGCAACAAAGAGGTAACGTGAAATTTTGCCAATTGTTTATACCCTGAATGCCCATTTTGCAGACTTTTACTTAAAGAATTGGTTACCAGGTTGTAACTGACAAGTCAAACCGAACTTATTTACCA
This sequence comes from Pictodentalium vernedei, assembly GCA_031216915.1. Classification (NCBI taxonomy): domain Eukaryota; kingdom Metazoa; phylum Mollusca; class Scaphopoda; order Dentaliida; family Dentaliidae; genus Pictodentalium; species Pictodentalium vernedei. The sequence continues at coordinate 874,792,785 of CM062296.1, read as the reverse complement.
TAGTAAGCAAGTACTGCTTCACTTACCAGGTTCACCATCATGGACTCGGGAAAAACAAACAACACTGGGTGTAATTTATTTATTTATTTATTGGTTTTTTAAGGTCACATACTTCTGCACAATGGCTAATTATGACCACAACATGGAGATAAAGTCAAGGTCGGTCAATCGTTTATACCTCATGTCTATTTTAGAGGACTCACAGCCCAAACATTAGTGACTGGGTCCTATTTTACCAGTGTAACAGTCTGTTTACCACAGTAAACAAGCACTGCTTCACTTCCCGGTGTTCCCACGGAGGACAATGGGTGTAAATGTTAGTTACTTATCCTGGAAATACAAAGAAGCAAGAGTGAAATATTTTAGGGGTTTTGTTGCATTTCGACACATAGTCTGACAAGTTCTTCAGTATTTGGAGACGGTGGCATGTGGAATTGACAAGTGCCCTAAAAACCTGTGTTGTTTTTCAGCTTAGAAATAATCCAATCGAATAAAGGTGGTGGGGAATATAACATAGTGAGGCTCCATCTAATGTGCTCTGGACATCAGATGACATCAATTCATATTTTGGGGCCAAAATCTCAAGCACAACATGTACCGTTCCTACCAGGAATCTCACATTATATATGAAGAATATATTACCACAAAATTTATATTCCATTACCAAATACTTGCTCAGAAATCCCGTTTTTTCTTCTGTGGCTGCACACACCATAGTCCAGAAAATGAAAATGTCTTTCCAACACTCTGGGGACATTCTCCCTTCAGGAAAAAATAGTTACAAGATCACACTTGGAACTTTTCTTCATAGTATTTTCAGGTTGAAGGTCATCTTTTTGGGTCACTGGCCACTGAAATAATTTGATTTTGGTACAGCCCTTAATTTGCTTTTTGAACAGACTCCTTTCTAGCATCCTAAGGGATGCTGTATACCAAATATCAAAAGATTCTAATTGAGGATCTCCAAAAATTAGATTTTTTAACGTTTTAATAAAGCTCTAAGTGTTAACACAATTATGCTACCTTTTTAAGGCAAACACGGCATGGCAAATTTGTATTTATTTATTTCTTGGTGTTTAAGGACACATATCTCTGCACAAGGGCTAATCATGACCACGAAAGTGTTACGGGTGGAGGAAGCCAGAGTACTAGGAGAGAACCACCTAGTAATGGC
>CM062296.1:874746705-874791511 GCA_031216915.1 Pictodentalium vernedei | reverse complement strand
TATCTCCTACAAGCCAGGTCTTATCTTTTTTAGTCTTAAAGACTTGGGTGTAGTAAATAGGCAAAGTTATTGTTTTCATAATATATTTCTAGTTAATGTTTTTTAAAGAAAACACCTTGTACGTCAGCCTTACCTTTAGTCATACAATATGTACAGGTATCCCCACACCTTACTGTTTTATCAGAGGCAGGGCAAACAAAAGCTCCGTTAGGTACTTTATCTAGTGTACCATAATTAGCCTACCGTTGTAATGCAATGAGTTTATCAAAACAAAATTAGTCAGGTTGTTTAAGGTAGAAAATTCAAAATCTTTAATTCTTTTGGTATAGGCATAGAAAGTTATATCTGGATTACTCTTAGCAATTTCAACCCAGTTGTCTACGTACAGTTGACTGTAAAACTCACCACTTGCGTGAACCCTAAAATACCTAGGTCTATTACGTAGAGCCTTAAGCTCACCGTGAATCCTGTCAGGGAAATCCATCTGTAAGGACGCTGAGTATCTAGCTTCTCTTGCAGGAAGTACAGTAGGGTATATCTTTTGCTCTTTAATTGCGTAACATCCCTTACATATTCTATCACAGACATTCTCTGTAGCAGGTAGGTTAAACATAAAACAGTTGTGTAGCTTACTATTTCCTTTTTGTATAAGCCTAGATTTCATAATATTTCCTTTTAGTTTAGTAGTGTCGTCGCATTTATTGAGCACCCCGACGACTAGGTTCAACAGGATAAGGATAACCTTGCTCTTGAGTAAACCCTATAAAGAGGCTAGGACCTCTGTAATCTCCTCTACAGAGGCGTTATTAGATATAGTTTGCGTATCTGCCCAGTCATATCCTATGTCACTCTCTGCAGTATTTGGTATAGCCTGGTCTTCCATAAAGTCTACTAGCATAGCTTCTATAAGGTTGTCATTAACCCACTTGATAATAACAGGGTCAGCTGTTACTTCTATGTATATCGAGTCATATATTGTGGAGATGGTTTTAACATCGTCTTGATAACCTACCTCATCAATAAGAATATGCATTTTGTTGATAGTTAACGCTGTCAGTATTGACCAAAATTGGCAAGTAGCATTGTTAAGAGTTCTTATGTCATTATCAGGATTATCAGTTTTTAACATGAATCCTAGACCTAGGTGTATTTCACCATTCTCTTTAGCTGTAGGAAGTACATAGTTTTCACGGTAATCTGTTATACCTGGGTATAACACATTATGGTAGTTTTCAAAGATTTCATCGGTAATAACACCGCCCTTATGAGCATCTGGGAACCCCCCGTACGCAAGTTTAAAGGTTGGCGCTTTACCTTCTTGGCGAATTTCCTCTGCAACTTTGTCCTTACTGTCTACTAAAGCTTTTAACGCTTTAGCATCTGTAGGTGTATCACCAGTGAGTGGCATAATATCTCTAACTCTATAAGGAAAATACCCTAACGCGTTTAGAGAATGCCCATCCAAGTCATCCAGAAATATGGCACACTTGTTGGTATCCCTAGATAACGAAGCAATAACTCGGTCTTCCAGTGCGCTATAATCGGCGGTAAGTATAATCTTACCTTCTGGTGCTGTAAAGCATTTTTTAACTGGCTTAGCGAACCTAGACTTTGTAGAAGGCATGTTAAGCATGTTCCTTTATGTTCAACGTAAGTCGTTAATTTACGTCCGGGAGTGGTTACCCAGCTGTATATTACTATACAGAGCAGACTATATCAAAACCCTCGTAAAGAGGGTTGAATCCGTTTCGAGTCACTTGACCCTACTCGCATTTCAGCGATAGTCGTTGAGCTTTTAGTCGATAATATTTTTTGGTCTATCAGTAAGACCTAATTTGTCAATAATCCAATTAACATGCAAAGCAGCATCTTTTTCAGATTTGAACCTTTTCTGGTACCACGTTTTGCCTTCATGTCTAATAGAAGCCTGCCACCGTTCTCGGGTTTTGTCCCAAGTAACATTATGGTACCTAGATTTGCATGTTTTCTTGTGTTTTTTACCTAATGTGTTTTTTTGAGTGTAGATTTTATCATATGTACCAGTAGCCATACTATGGCGCTTGTTGTGACTCCTAGAGCACCATTCAAGATTATCTGAATAGTTGTTATCTTTGTCTTCATCTATATGATTAACCTCAGGTAAACCTGAGTAATTATCACAAAAATGATGTGCTACAAGCCTGTGGACTAAAAATTTCTTTTTAGTTTTATTAACTGTAAAATCAATACACAAGTAACCACTATTAATTCGATAGAACTTCATAATCTTGCGGTTATTTCTTACTCTACCCTTATTAGATACCCAATAGATACCTTTATAGCCAGTCACTTCCTTCCATTTTTCATTAAGTAAATTTTCAATATTATCGTCGTTTAGCATAGGATTGTCCTTCATGGTATATTAAGTTAAGTAGGTATTATAACCTAAACTATAACATACCACAAGTGGGAGTTCCCCCATTTAGGATTCTTTCGACATACCATTACTGGTATGAAGCCCTGTGAGTTCGTTAGTAGTGATAACTATATTATCTGTTCTATCATTTGTTTATTCTCATCAAACAAAGTATATAGTTATGTACCTAATAAAAACGTCAAGGATTAGAACTAGTATATCTACCTGATTTAGCTCCTAATAGCTTGTATTGGCCATATAAGCGTCCATCTACAGTATAGTTATAGAATGCTTCAATGAAGTTATTCTTTATAATAGCTGCAAATGAATGGTCAATAAAGCATTGTGTAAAATGCTCTACATCCTTATCAGTAGTTTCCTTGTTTACACGTTCCACCTGGTTTCTGTCCCATTTTGCTAATCCAGTATCCTTTGAAAATTCCTCAGACTCAATGCCTAGCATTTCAAATAGTTCTTGTTTTTGTTTTGATGATCCTGGATTAAACGTAGGGTAAGGGACGTCAAGCTTTTTAGTCTGTTCAACGTATTTTTCGTTGTACATACGAGCCTTATCTTCAGCAAGCCTACTCAACGCATCAACAACTGCAGGGGTACTTTCCGGTAACGTACCGTCTAGTAACATTTGTATAACACGATTAGACTTGGCATATTTACGAACTAAGTTAGCCGGCCACTTACTGACGCCTGTAGGAAGCTTGTCAGGAGGATTTCCCCATCCCTTATACTTCGCATACGTATCCATAAAGTAACTTCTATGGATCATATCCTTTGGCTTAAATGGAACTATGTAGTGATCCTTACTTCGCATTTTAGACTTGCGGTCTTTTACATATTCCTTTATCTCTTTTGAGAATTTTTTCTCTAGATATTTCTGTATTAGTGGGTTACCAGCGAGCTCTGAATCAACTTCTTCCAACTGATCAGCTAGAACAGCCTCCAGTTCAACAACCTTCTCAAGATCGATGTGCAAACCATTATCCATGATACGTACAGTATCTTTGATCAAATGTTTCGCAGTATTCTCATAGAAATGACCAGGAGCGTACGTGACAGTCTTTGGTTCAGGAGCTGGAAGCTGGTCATGTGGGCTATACATATTTACTCCTTATATTAATATTTCGGGTGCAATTTTATATGCTTTGCTGACTAGAATTGAGTACTTCTCGTCTAAATCATCAAACTCTTTTTCCATATGTTCACTGTATTTAGTTAATACGTCTAACTGATAAATACTATCACATACCGGACAGTAGCAAGTTGTAAATACTACAAACGGATGATTATCCTCACAGTAGCTAAATACGTTATCATAGTCATCCTGGTCGAATATTTTAGTGTGTTGAGTGTTCTTTGACAAAGTCATCTAAGTACTCCTTTAATTTAAACGTAGCACAGGCATCGATTGCTGCGTACTTTAATACATGTGGTTCATGTTGCTGTGATACATCAAAATTGTCTGAGGATATTGCCCAATCACCGTACCAAGCACCCATTAAGTCTTTAAGCCTAGTACTAGCTTTAAATACTTCTACATGGTTTATTAAAGTTTTAGCATAGATCTGAGTGTCTTCTATGTTATTAGCATTTTTACCGGCATAATACATTAAGAATCTACCATCATAGCTATAGTTATGCCATATCTGTACTCTGTCAGTTTCTACTAAGAAGTCTAGAACTACATCAGCTATATCCTGGTTATCAATTATAAACACGTAAGCTTCTTTTTCATTATACGCTATACTGCAGTGAGTAATTGTACAGTGTGATGGATGCCCTAGTGCACTAGATTTAGATATAGATTGATAACGTACACGTTCTAACTTTGTAAGACTTTTATCATATCTTAAGGTTTTAGCGTCTTCTACTTCTTGTTTAGTATACCTAATAGCAGTTTCAAAGTCAGCAGCAAACATACTTGGAAGGTTGTTTAACCACGCTTTAGCTACCTTTGCAACATTAGTGCTCTGGTACTGTACTTCAATACTGTACGCTACTTTCATTTTAACTCCCTATTAAATGTACTGCATTCCTCAATCGGACAATAGCACGAGTACAAGCAACATAATAAAGGTTCAAAGACTCTTTTTCTTTACTAGTTAACGCGTAGTGTTCGCCAGAGCTGGTGGCATCTTGTAAATTTACAAGTAACTCTTCGATAGAGGTATTCATGTCAGGAGCTAAGATAACTTCATCAAACTCAAGTCCTTTAGAGGAATGAGCTGTTAGTACCATAAAACTTTGTTTTTTGTTTTCGTGATCTTTAGCCTCTGCATAAGCTTCAAAGATACCACCTTTACCGTGTTTTGATATCAGATTTAGGGCCTGTATTAGAGACAAATCTTCTGAATACTTACTCTTAATATAACCCATGAGTGACGGGTATGAAGATTTAACACCTTTATGGTTTTCGTACCAGTTATCTACGTCCTCTTGTAAATGCTTATAAGCTGGGTCGTAGATTTTTCCTTGGTACTTTAGACCTGCCATCATAAGTGGTATTTTGAAAATTTCTTGAGCTTTTCGGACTAGTCCGTAAGGAACGTTATCTCTATTAAGCTCAATCATTTTATTAATCAAACCACCGTTAGTACGGGCAATATACGCCCTAGACACTACGTCAGTGGTTGATGATTCAGTACCCTCAAATCGCATTTCAGGGTCTAGGTACGCCTTACAAAAACCCTCTATAGGTGTTGCAATATGTTTAGGTACCCGAAAAGACTTTGATAGTTTAAAGGTAGTACCTTCACCTTCAAGCCTTTCAAAACAGTTAATCGTATGATTAAAAGTATAAATATTCTGGTAAGGATCGCCAACAGCAATCTTTAATTTAGCAGGAAGTAATTTAAAGATTTCTAATGTAACCTCATTTAAGTCTCCTGCTTCGTCTAGCATAACTACACCATATTTAGGGCAAATGACTTGGTCTTCTTCTAAAGCTATGTGGAACATTTTTAGATAGAAATCATGTGTGCAATCAATCTTACCCTGAGTCATAAGGTTTAAATACTTATTAGCCAAGGTATTATTCACTCTACCTGCTTCTTCGGCATATTCATCGTAAGATAAATACCGAGACAGGCAAAATTCTTTAATATCCTCAGCTAACAAGTACTTATCTGTATAGGAGAGAGGTTCTTCGATCTGTTTAGGGCCGAAAAAACCTACTTTAACCCCATAGAGTTTACCGTTGCTCGATACGCTAACGAGTGCGTAGTTCTACAATCAATTGTACTTGGGAATTTACGTTTAGAGTCAGTGGCTATGGCTTTATTATATGCCAAGTAAAGTCCTACATTACCCACTACACTATCCGCAATTGCTCTGAGTAGGGTAGTGTTATGCGTAACTATATAGTTATCTGTAAGATACAGATGATCTTCGTTATCTACAGTAATACATAACTGCTCTTCTACCTCATCCAATAACTTGATACTTTTAATATACCTAGAAGGAGGGTTTTTAGTGGAGCTTTTCCACTCATTAGCCTTCCTCCCCAGTTTAAAAGGGTTTACATGCAGTATCACGTTGATTCTAGAACAAGGTACTTCATTCCTGGTATCTGCTTTGTTCACTACAGCTACCCCTCCAAGGCTCTGTACAATACTTACTACAGCACCCACTAGTTCAGAGTTAGTATTAGAGAATGTTACCCTGTTATTTTTGATACTACCATCAGAATCCATCAAACCTCTAAGAAGAGCTAGGCGCTGGCTTACTGAGGATAGCAGGTAATCATGTGGTATATGATTGTTGTTCTTGAACATACCTAGCAGATCTTGTGTACCTGTAAGTGTTACCTGCATACCATTATCAGAAGTAGACCTAGGAGTACTTGTCTGTTTTACACCGTAAAAGTTTTCGAGTGTTTCTTTTATATAGCGATATAGCTCTTTGTCTGACTCATGAAACGAGTATGCTGGTGTACTTTGGGTATAAGTACCGTCACCTAAAAACAAGCCAAGCAAGTATGGATCTACAGGTAGGTTTTTTTCTTGATAGTCTACAGGAGCTGTAAGAGGTACCTTAAACTTCATATCACCGCTAGGTTTAGTCAACCCATCCTTAAGCAATTCTTCTGTAGTACGTACTACAAACTTGCCATTATTTCGTGACGTAAGCCAGTTGTGGTTTAATCCAGCTCTTGTGGTAGTATTGTCACGGAATGTAAATTCGTATACAGGTTTTTTTCCTTGGGGGTATATAGCAGTAACCTTAGTCAGGCTACCGTCTGCTCCAAATATCATATCACCTACTACAAGGTCCCCTAGTTTTTTGTCACCGTGTATAGTCTTTACTACGCAAGATACTGGCTGTTCTTTGCCACTGCCTGCTACAGAATCTATTAAGAGTAATTCACCGTCTTCAGCGGTCTTCGCGTACTCAATTACACGTTTTTGTTCTTCTGTTAAATTCATGTTTACGTAATTCCGAGGATAGCCCCCCATAAGGGGGTATTCAGTTAGGTACCCAATGCTTGGGCAATGTTGATGGTATGACGTTCGATTTCACCAAAGTCTTTGTGGATTACCAACGCTTTACTGTCTTGACCTGCACGATATCCACCAGAGTAAGCGTAGGAGTCCTTTGCAGCTAGAGTTCTAAATGACTCTACCGTACAACCAGAGTATTCCGTACGCGTATCATGATGTATATGACCTGTAAGCCAATATCGGTAGTCTGATACACCCCATTCTTTTGGTCTGTCTGTTGCCATAACTAGTGGTAGCTTAGGTGCTTTACATGTGTGACCATGATGTACACCAAAGAAGCATTTACCATGTTGGAAATACTGGAATACAGAACTTGTGCAGTCTATATCTACCCGTGGTTCCTTCTGGTACATGTGCTTTAGGGCTGCTTGTAAAAACATTGCACCGGTGTCATCGTGGTTACCTATAGTAGTAATCACTTTAACATTACGGTGTAGCTCTAAAGCAGAATCGATCATTTGAATCATGATCTTAAGCCCAGTATCTACCATCATCATGTAGTTACCATCAGTGTCTAGAGTGTGTCTGTGACGCTCTGTAACACCTGCAGTGTTATCCCTATGGAAGTAATCCCCTAGGTTAACAATCACTGCCTGTTCGCAGTTAGGGGCTGTTTTAACTAGTCTATCAAATACACCACAGAAAACTTCTTGTGATGTCTTTAAATCCCAGTCTTCTCCGGATTCTTCTTTGTAGGCTTTCATACCTACGTGAGGATCACCCAGAGGGTACACAGCCATTAGGTCACTAGATGTATACGTCATGTCGTAGTCTTTTTTAGCGAATTGTGGCAGTTCTTCAACATAAGAATCTACAATTTCTCTAAAAGCTTCGGCTGCTTCACGTTTTTCTACATCTGTTTTCACCCATTGGAGTTTGACCTCACCGTCCGAACCGTACAGTGTTGAAGAGCCTTTAAGGACTTCTCCACCACTGACATAGTTACCTGAATCTAAAGGAATAGCTCCTTGTTCGCGTAACTTTTTAACACGGTTAACAATACGGTACGGTCTGACATTATAATCAGGGTAACGAACCTTGATAGCTTCCACTACCTTCGGAACATTAAGCTCAAACTCCTCACACAGGGCAAGAAGATCTGAATCAGAAATTTTTACTGGCATGTGAGGACTCCCGTTTACTTGTTGCCAAATAGTGGACGTTTGGCAGCAGTCTTTGCTTTAGGTGCTGCTTTAGCTTCACCAGAAGAGTTGCCATCGATACGAGCTTGAATCCACGCTTTCACGTCTTCTTCAGTTAGGCCATCTTTGTAAGTAACGTTAGTAGCATATTTTTCTTCGTCGATAGCTAGACGCTTGCCGATATCCTCACCAGATTCTGCTTCAGCAGCAGTAGCACCGTCTTCACGATAGAATGCTTTAACACCCTTACGCTCTTGGATGTTGTCATTCCAAAGGCTGTATTCCATTTGAACACGCATTTTAACTGGAACCTCAATTAGCTCTGGAATAATTTCCATTTCCATTAGCTTCTGATCCTTGCCTACAGGAATTTCAGTAGTTTCGGTTTCAATCTCTTGACCATCGTCCATACCTGCAATAATGCATAGGCGGTTTAGAAGACCTTGAGTTATTTCATTAACCTTACCGTCTTTACCCAGCAAGATAGGACCATAAATGGTCTGATCCATACCAGAGTTAGCTACGTTAAAGTTTAGTTGGTACGCACCATTCTTGGTCTTAGCTACTTGTACATAGTTCAATGTTACGTCGTAGATACCAGAACGGTTGATGTAACCACCACCACCAGAGTCTTTGATGGCGTCTTGGCTTTTAGATACTGTAAGTTTCATTAGTTTTTCCTTGTATTAAATAAAATTAGGGTTTCCCCTTTATTATAGTTGATACTCATCAACTGCGTTTGCGCTTCCTGCTAATACAGTAATATGATCTTGAAGATTAAACTCATCGACATTCACATTATCTGGTACACTTTCCTCCAAAGAACGTGCTGGTAGTTTAGCAGAACGGAAGTGTGCAATTCGTTTATTGCTTTTAACTTCCACAAAAATAGCTTCATCAACCTCTGCGAGGAATCCACCACGTTTAGCGAATGACATTGTATTCAGACAGAGTCATTAATTCTGTCCCGCACCATTATGTGCAGCTGCATATTTCTATACAGTTTAGACTATATCTTCAAGTTGGTATAAAGCCCATATCTATAATTTTACCGTAACTTTTAGTTACCGCAAAACCATTTTTACGAAACTTTTTTTGTAGGTCAGCATAATACTTTTTATAATGGCCATCTAAAACAGATTGGTCTGCTTTAGTAGTGTCAATAAATAAGTATGTAGCTGCTTCTGTAGAAATATACCATGGTTTAAACCCAGCATTTTTAATACCTTTATTAGACCCATTTTTTCTTAATGAGTCACCACGCTTCTTACACGTATCAGGTGATTGCTTAGTTCCTAGCATACGCTTTCGCATAGCTTCTACCATAGTAGGTGTTCGTTTTTTGCCTTTAAGCACCTCACTTAGTTTTTTTCTAGTCTCCTCGCTGTGAGGGTTAGGTACACCTGTGGTGTCGTAACTTGTGGTGGTTTGCTTGGACCTGTTGTAGAACAAATTATTTTTTCCTACGTTATATTTATGGTGTAGGTATATCTCATGTTCTACGGCTTCTTTTCTGGTGCTAAACACCGTAAGTACACGTTTCTTGTGAGTATACTTTACATCTTTAGGGAGATGCCTAGAACTACTCCGATAATCGTCGTACTCAGGTTTGCACTCAGATGAACGAACTCCTATATACTTCATTTTACTTGTTTTGCTTTTTATCAGATAGGTATAATGATACATGTAACATCCTCTAAGTTATTAGAAAATTGTATCATAAGCCTCTTCGTTTAGCAAATACCAACTGCTCCCCATTTCCACCTCATTTGAGATGTACGTGTTATACACTAGTCGTTGAACCTTGATCCTGTAAGGACCCTTGGCTGCTGATTGCCCAATCATGTACTCTTTTACTGTACTACATACATTGCTGCTGTAGGGAGTGTTACATGCTCTAAGGGGGTTCCAGTCAATTAGAGGAGTTTTGCATGTGTCACCATGCTAACTGCATATCACTATGCAGCAAGGCCCATTTGACCTTTTCCTACTAAGTTAAACTTAGATGTATCCGCATCATACAATGCGTGGGAAATAAGTACTACGTTCATGCTGCTAGCAATAAGTGAGTTCTCGATAAATGATGTAAAAGCTGTGATTTCTTGGTCTAAGTGCTTATAGATGTCGAAACCTTTGTACTTCTCGTTACAGTTAGTGTACATAGTATCAAAAATTTTGGATACAGAGTCAAACACGATGGTATCTGGATACGCATCGAATTTTTCTTTATACGCCTCAATCTTTTCTACTGTTGTAGTTACTAGTTCATCTACAGTGTCAAATGCAGGTACCATTACGTGAGGTACTGGGAACGGATAACGTTTACCGTCATGACTGATAACTAAGGAGTTCTCTAAGTTCTTTGTAAGAGTAGTCTTACCTGAATTAGCTTCTCCTGAAATTAATAATTTTACGCTCATGTTTTCTCCTTGTTGAATAAAATTGGTTTAGGTTTAGGTTTTAACCTCATGTCTTGCGCCAGTAAGTGCCTTAGTTCTGGGTGCTCATTCCATACCTGGACTGATTCAGCAACTATGTTTAAACAAGAACCTATAAGTTCTAGCTTATCCTCCGTTACTTCCTCTGTAACCACAGTGACTTCAGAAGGGTAATCTTTTAAAGGTTTACCTGTCTTCTCGCTCACTCTCCCTACTTCATTAGTTGAAATGAATACTAGCTTTAAGTAGTTGATATCAATACCTTGTTGCTTAAGTACCCACGCGTAGGTCATCTGCTGGAACCAGTAAGATCTTGAGAACTTAGTTGGTGGGCTCAAAGAACTAGTGGTTTTCCAGTCCATGATTGTGTCACCTCTGATAGCGTCAATACTTCCACCCGCGCCAATCCCTGGCAAGATTTCCTGAAATACAAACTTCTCTACATCTGTGGGCATATTATTTTCAACAAAAGGTAGAGCTGCTGCTATCATAGGCTCGTACTGGTCAAGTATACGACTAGCGTCTACTTCAGGGTTTTTAATGTTTAAGATATGGTTTTCTATTGATAGCCAATCCACCTCACCCTCATTAACAAACATTTCAATACCCGCGTGAACGCAAGTACCTAGGTTTGATGCTGTACTTCCTTCGAATCCAGCTTCTCCTAATAAGTGTTCGTGATACCATTGTGAAGTACTGTCAAAGAACTTACTAACCTGAGAAGCACTTATACGAAATGCTCCATTAGTTATATCGGTACCTTTGTTGTATTCGAAATAGTTTTTTTCTACCATAATTTTTTCCTATATTAAGTATTCTGGGTAGTCATACACTAAGTCTTTATAAGACGCATATGTACCCACAAAGACTGCGTCACCCTTATTTTCTAAGTAATAACCTATGTCCTTGCCTAACCAAGCATACTTTGTTGTAATACCGCAACTATTCATAGTTAGGTGTTGGTAGAGTATAGTACCTGTACTACTGCATTTGTAGGCGTTAAAGACGCCATCAGGCAATTCTGGTGGTATCAGTAAAGGTAAAATCTCTTCTTCCGCAGCACCTGCTCCCACTAGTTTTTTAATCTTATTAAAGTTAAAAGAATTAAGTGTCAAATGCGCAGTACCTTCACTTGTATGAAGGATGTAACTGTCATCACTTAGGTGAATGTATTGCATAAAAAGCCTCTAGTTTAGCAATTTTACTTACTGTGCATGCGTCTACGGTATAAGTATACCCTAGTCTATTAGTAAGCAAACGCATAGTTACAGGATAATTAGCATCTATCTTATCCATACTAATATTTTTAACTGGTACGTAATCTTCAAACGAAACATCGAAATTTTTTGCTATACTTTGTACGTAGTGTTCTTCTACGTAGTTATCGCTAAGAACATGTTTGTGCTTGTAGTTATGTACCTCATCGTACAAATCTTGTATGTCCGTTGGGTATAGATACTTAGTAGCTGGAGTTATACAATTATTCACAAAATTGACCGTATGACTGCTATCGTCTTTTTTGAATGTTACAGTTTTAACCAGTCCTTCAATATATCCTTCGAAGTCTACCCAGTTATCTAGATCATCCACTACCTCTTGGTACTTTTTAGCTACACCACGTATTTTAGGCATTTCACAAAATCTACTTAATAAGCCATACATTGATAGGTAGTCATCAAACAGTGTGTTTTACTTGATATAACTGGAGTTGTGTTTTTCATTTTCACGTATAGATAGATACCGTCCGTAAAGTCTTGTTCCTCCATTTTTGTGCTTTGCGAAACACCACCATGAGGCCTAATGCAGCTAGCATAAAAACCAGTTCTGGCTGCTAGTACAGAAGTGCTTACACCAGTACCATCTTCTTTTATTACCTCTGAAGCTAGTTTGTAGTCTATACCCATGTTACCTAGATATGTTTTTGCTTCTTGCACTGCTTCGTCTATATCAGCTTTACCAGTACGTTGCCAAGTTACTACGTCTTTACCGTTATATATTGTACCAATAGCCGATTTGAACTTAGTTTTTACATCAACAACTATATGCGTACTGCTAAAAAATTTTGTAAAATCTATTGCAGTTGATGTTGTTATTGGTTTAGAAGTTTTGTAGTAGCTAGATTTGTGTGCTAACAATAGTAGATCATTAGTTGCTGCCTTAAACACGTCTGTCATACTCAAGGCTTTAAAGGACACACCATTGGAAGAAGTCCTATAAAACGCTGAAAACATTTGTTGGTACTCTTTAGATACAAATATTTTAGGGTCTATTTTTTCGCACACATGATGAGGTATATGTTCTGTTACCTTGCTGTAACATGCCATAAGTTCTTTATCTGTATCGCAAGCTGCCATCGCTACAGTAGCATTGTAGACGTAATCGTCTTTAACTTTGTCGAACGCTTTATTTAAGTAGTCTATAGTAGTTTTGTTTAACGACAGTGCTTCACGACCTGGATTAAAAGTAACTGACCCAGGAGGAGCTTTTAGCACCAGATTACGAAACCCATGATTTTCTACAGCTGTGTTGTCAGGAATAGCGTAAGCTACTTGTGACATTACTACGTAGTTATCTCTAGACCATGAATTAGTCTTCTCATCCAAAAACCAGTCATCTGAAATATTGTTAGTGGTATCAATCGTTATATCTATATCACTAATATTAAGATTAGGCTTATGGTCAAAGTGCTTATACAAGTCCCTAGTTTCGCTTATGTAGCGATCTATGTCACTGTAGTCTACCGCTACAGATAGTTTTAGTCCGTTAGGTTGGTCTGTATTAAGCGTACCTAGTGACATAGTGACAGGAATACCGTTTTGCATACTAATTGCAAAAGAATAGTGCTTACCATTAAGGTAAGAATCAACAGTAAACGCATTAGATACAGCCAGGCCTGCCATGCGACCTATCCCCATAGCACCGTTGTACTTATTAGAATCCCTCTTAGTAGAAGCACCTAGGTTACTAAACAACCCTGTAACGTCTTCTGGTGATAATCCTGTACCATAATCTCTTACCGAAAAATGTGGCTCACTAAGCGTAGGTAGATGAACATCAAACTTGACTTCACTCCCTGCTGCAATACACGCGTCACAGGCATTAGTAGACCACTCTCGCATTACTGCAAGAATAGGGTTGTTATACACATTAGATGTCAACAGCTGGAACATTGATTCATTAATCTCAATGTTAAATCCAGTTGTTTCCACCTTTCCTGTAGTACTTTCTACGTTGTTCTTATATTCCTGTTGAATCATTTTTATACTCCTTTAGTGGTATAGACGCTCACATTGTTCTTTCAACTTAGCAATTCGAATCTGGTCCATGGGACTTTCCCAGTAATCATTAACATCGTCAATAAGTTGTAACGCTTCTTCCTTAGTAGCCCCTAGGTCTTGTGCATACCGAACCATGCGATACATAGATCTAGAGCCCTCACCGTGCCTTGCTTCAAACGCAAATTCGAACGTTGTAGTAGGATCGTTAAGTTGGGTACGTTTCTGTGCCGTGGACATAACTTTGCCCTGCTGTTCTCTGTCTGCGGCTTTATCCTTAGCATACATGAGGTAATCACGAGTTTCGATAGGCACTGAATCTACATTAGAATATACAGTACGTCCTGCGTAAGAATAGAAAATTTGTGCTTGAGGTAGTGGATCTGCCTTCAAACCTAAATCGTCAGCTATCTTCAGATAGAAGTGTTTCCATGCAATAGGATCCAAGTATACTTCAGAATCTAGTTCTAGTAGTACCCTGAATTTAAACGCATCGTTATTATTACTGGTCAACGCAATATGGTGATTAATATCACCTAGCATCATGTGTGCTTCTTCTGCTGACAGTGGTGAATCGTCAATATCCAATACTACCCATTTGGTACCAGATTCTAGGTTTTCTTTACGTCTTACACCATCCTTGAACTTAAATGGTGAAAACGCGTAATCATGTTCTAGCATTATTGGTAGATCTGCAAATGTAGTAGAGGCATTCTCGAAACCATAGTTTACAGTAGTAGCCATATCATGCTTAGCCTGACGTACTTTACCATAGTCTTCCGCTGCAATAGCGTTGTTAAGCGCTGTACAGTCAATTTCTTTATAAGTAACTGTAATTACGTCCGTCTTAACAATAGGTTCGTAATGGATAGCTGCACCATCATGAATTACAGAATATACAGAATCTCTGTCATAACCTGCACATAACGCTACCATTTCTTTCAATTTAGGTTTAGAAACATTGTTCATAAAACCTTGTTTTTTAAGATCGTGGGTACTTACTTCGGAACCACCGTCTACCAAAGTTTTAGTGTGGAAAAAATCCACTAGAAGTTCGTGCGGAGCCTTATTTAAGTCACGCTCAAATACTTCCATATCTTTGTCTAAAGTTTCACAGAAACGAATTGCTTCGATGAAATGCTTAGGGCTAATATGGTCTAGTCGATCCATTACTGCTAATGCACCTGCAAGCTTCAGAGCTTTCCACTGAAGGTGTCTACGAATCAAGGAATACGTTGATTCCTGGTTAGGTAGTAAGTCCGCCAGATCGTTGTTATAGCGCTTGTACGTCTTGTATAAGTGCTCTACATCCTTACCTACAGTGATTGGTTCACCTGTAAATTTTAGATGATGGTCTGCTATTGATTTACTTTCGTCATTCATGCCAATACGAGCTAGTTTAGACTCGTCTTCAATGGCATCTTCGTACGCCCATAGCTCTTCTAGAGTGTCGAATACTTCCTCTTCAATCTTAGTAGGGGCGTAACAAAACCAACTACGTCGAGCTAGTTTAGACATAAATGCAATATGGAATTTTTTCTTGGTACTGTCATCGTATAAGATATGACCAGGGGAACCTACAAATAGTGCAGATACCGGCTGACCAGTGATAGCTTTAGATCTGTATTCTGCTGCTTTGGTGTATTTTACTTCTTTATCACCAGTGTCGTAAATTTCAGACAGTGTTTTAATATTTTCAACCATATCTTGGTTGTAGGCTAGCTCGTCGGAAAATTCGCCAGAATACATAAATCCAGCACCAAGTCCGATGTCACCAATATCATTAATGTGCTGAATAAGACCTGGGCCTGTTGTTGGCATAATATCGATAGGAGGCACAGGAACTAGGTATGGTCGATAGATAGCTTCATCTTGTGGATTAGGTAGTCCTTCTTCTTTAGCCTGTTGAATAGCAAGCTGTACAGCTTTAGCTATGGCCGATTCTTCGATGGCCTTGTATCCGCTTTGAAAGCACTTACGTGCGGCTTTAACGGAGGAATCTTTCGTTACATTCGGAGCAGGTCGTTACCCTACCCCCGTGGACGAACCACTGCTTACACTCTCGCGTAAGACTAGACTATATCATATCCCTATTTTTGTTTTCCATAAGTTTATATTTTCGTCTTTAACGTTTTTACACATTCTACATCGGGTATTCCTACCCCTTGTAATATGTCTATATGCTAAAGTTGTTACACTACCGCACCTAAGGCACTTAGTCTCAACCATATGTCGGTTGTTTACAAAACCTGTATACTTTAAAAGTAAGTATCCATTAATAACTGTGTTTAAGTCGGACTGTATTATTTTTAAGGTTTTTTCTCTCGAAGCCTTACCTGCAATACTACCAGCTCTGCTTTGTGTTTTGTACAACCTGCCTTGTTTCTGTGCATGTATCATATTTTCGCTGTGCGTACACCATTCTAGATTACTTACATGGTTATTAGAACCATTGTTATCTATATGGTTGACGCATTCTTTACCCTTTTCACGAGGTAAGAATTCACTAGCTACTAGTCTATGGACTTGAAAACGTTTTGTTTTACCATCTTTAGATAGTGTGACTCTATGGTACGTAGTGTGGCTACGCTCTATTATATCAAATTTTAGTAGTTTTTCTGGGTAGAACTTACGTTTACCATTCTTATCTACGTTATACCTGTCTAAGGCTTTTACTGCCCCTAGATTAGATACTTGGTATAAGCCTTCGTAACCTTTAATATCTTTATAAACTTCTGTCATTATCTTTTCCTGTAGTTGTTGTAATATACGTATATTACCACACCACAAAAGGAAAAGATAGGGATTCTCCCATTTCGAACTCACTTAAGTTCTACGTCTTTCGACTAGTCGTTGAACGTTACTCGGTAAACTGATACTACGAGTCTTCGCTGCTGATTGTCCATAGCTTACAGATTTTCAGGGTTCGCCACCTCATTTCTGGGTGGTATCCTACTATAAGATTGACTGGAGTTTCCAGCAATTAGAGAGATTTGCATATACCCATCACTGGGTATAGGGGCTGTGGAAAAAATAAACTCTCACTACTTTTATTTATCTATCATTTGTGTATTGTCATCAATAAATAAAAGCAGGTCCTAGTTTATGTTTTTTCAACCCGCACCGGATCCTGTGATGATAAAGGACATAGCGTTAATAGGTACTTCAGTATGATCATCCCATAACGCAATATTACGACGGAACTGGCTGGCAAACGCTGTAATTTGTGCTACAGCTACGACCGCTTTCATACGAGGGTCAATCGTTGGGAAGCTAATAGCTTCAATAATATTCTTCAGGTATTTGTTTTGTTCCCCTGAAAATGCTCCTTCTTTTTTAAGTAGCTCCTTTGTTTGGGCTAGCATAGACATTATTTTTACTCCTGTGTGGTTATATAAAATACTCCGGATAATTTTCCTTATTAAAATCTTTGAAGTTATACTTCCAGAATTCATAATCTTTACGAAGTATATCTATAACAAATTTCACGTACCTGATGTCCGAATTTACTAGCTGAAGCACGTTTTGCTTTTTTACAATACGTGAATTAGACTTATGGCCAGGAGAGTACACTGTAAACCTGTTACTAGATAAATAATCACTTAAATGATGCCTAAAAACGTTGTTTAGGTTTACCCATCTAAATGTTTTTCCATTGTCGTATATAACGTATATCTTATATATCTCTTCCATAGTATGGCATCCGTATACTCATATAAAAAATTCTGGGTTAGACTCCTGACTAGTTTTTAGTGGTATGCTAATATCAGGTACGTTACGTTTGAAAAGCTTTTGGAGTTCTTTAATACTTGTTTCATAAGAATTCGCCATATTTCTAATAAGCAGTAATTTTGCCGCTTTCGCTAAGTCTAACGTAGCAAATACTTCCGAATCTAAATTAAGGTGAGATGCTACTCTTGGCTTATGTACATAATAGCTTTTATTCCTATTAAAGTTCTTTCTTACCCACTGATTTTTCCTTTTATCATACTTATGTACGTGAGTTACCCGTACGTTGCAGCCTGTGTCTGATTCTATAGTACCTTCAAAAACTTCTAGGTTTTTGTGGTATGTTCTTCTAAAGCCATTGCTTACATATGGCTTATCAATAAAAAATACTTTCATATAAATGCCTCTGGGTATGTATTTTTGTTGTAACCTAGTTGTTGATCAATTACTACCATTTGATGTGGCTGCCTTTTAACGTCTTTATAGGCTACTGCAGACTGACGTGTTGTGTAGTCGTATACCCGGGTTTCTACATTAACAGTAATACTTTTCTTATTTACCTTTTTTACTTTGGCAATTGCTCCCATAGTAGCGCAGCCATAATAGTTTGTTAGAATAGTAGCACCGGCGATTATAGGATGCCCTAGTACGTCATTCATAGTATTTCCTTTTTGTATAAAAAACCCGCACTAAGCGGGTTTGTAATAAGGTTTAATGATTATCCAATAGAGTTATAAACTGTTCGTTTTACCAAGAAAGACACAATCTCTTCACTAGTTTCGACTGATTCTTTACCTAGGTCAATAGACTTTTGTAAAGTATCGCCAACAACTTCAAGTGACTTAATACGTCTTCCATGTTTGTCGAAAAACATTATAGTGTATGCCCCCAGGTCGTTTTTATGTAATCCCATTATGCTTTCCTATAGTGGAATTTATGCTCATTACTAGACTTAATCCATTGTTTAGCAATAGTTAATACAGCTTCATCACTAACGTTATCAAGAATCATATCTAAGTAATGTGCTTCTTTTTCACTTACTCGTCTTCCAAGCCAGTTGCAAAAAGTTAATACTAACTCTTCCTCTTCAACTTGTTTATCGAAAGTGGTAGTGATAGTAGATACCGTCTCTTTCATAGGTAACTCCTTTTAAATGTTATAGAAACTTAGCCTCAAGGTCAGCTTTACTCATCATACCTGTGTTAGTTTCAACTATTTCACCATTATCACCTAACAAAATGAGGGTAGGTATACCCCGAATATTGTATTTGGTAACTAGTTCTTCTTCTTCATCGATATTAACAACCTGCACTTCATAAGGGAAGTTTAGGTCAGCCATCAAAGTAGTAAGTGCCTTACAAGGGCCACACCAGTCTGCCTGGAACTTTAGTAATTTCATTATTGTACTCTTCTTTTTTAGTTATAGTATAAGGAGGCTAATGAGGTTCATCATTTACCACCCACGCAAAAACCATTACTACAGTAGTACCTACAAGTAATAGCCAGTCGTCAGGGGACATTGTTTTTTCTCTTTTTTGTTAACTATGGTGTTTTTAAGCGCTGCTATTGTATACCAGCAGCACTAAAAAATCCATTTATACCTAGCAATACTACTTCGTAATAGTTGGGTTAACCTGTAGTTGTTTAGCTGCTTGCATAGTCATCATTTGCATAAATGAGTCTACAGTTCCAAGAGCATTACCAGCATTAGATTCACCACCACCAGTCGCAAAGACAGTTTGCGGTACATTGATTTGCGCTGCTGCGTTAGCCCAGTACTTTTGAGAGGTTGTCCAAGCGTCTAGCTTCTGCTGCAATGCACCATCAGCCTCTAAGATAACCTGTTTCTCATAAGCAGTAGCATCAGCTGTAACTTGTACCGATTCAGCATCAATTCTAGCCTTTTCCAAATTAATTTCAGAAGTCTCTTTAGCAACTTGTGCTTCCGCCTTCATTCGTTCAGCAGCGATAAGCGCTAGTTGCTTAGTTGTTTCAGCTTCAGTGGTTGCACGGATCTGCACAACTTTGGCATCAGCTTGTTCTTTAGCAACGTTTGTTGCGCCAGTCTGAATAGCTAATAGACGTTGTTCTTCTTGTTCCTTACGTTGCTCTTGAGCTACGATACGGCGAGATGCTGCGTCTTTACGTGCTTGAATCTGCTGCTCAAAGCGATCATCCGGATCTAGGTTTTCAAGAATAGCAGATGATACAGTGATACCGTATTGAATGTAACCATGGGTTTCACGAACTACTGCACCGGATTCATCAGTAATCTTATGCATAACATTACGACTAATAGTTGTATCACCATTATCAGAAGTATCCTGAGCTGCACTTAGATCACTAGAAGCAACGCGAATTGGAATTAATTCACCATTTTTAGTCACTTGGACTTGTTTTACTTGAGGACGACCTTTTACAACTGCGTCACGGAACTCAGTTTTATATTGATCACGTTTGCCACCAGCGTAATATTCTTCCATTGAAAACAAGTTAGACACTGAATCTAGGGAAGATGACACTGCAGGCTTAAGTGTAGTACTGATAAGTTTTTCAGGTGACCGGAATGTACGGTGCATAGACAAAAATTGTTCTTCATCTTGCGGTAGGGCAAAACGTGTAGTCTGTGTAACATCACCATTCCAGTTATCCGACATACGGATAGGGTATGGACCTGATACTGCAGAACCACTTACTTCTACATCGTTAGTATTAGCTACTGTGATGAAATGAGGGTAGTGAGTTGTCTTGTTAGACCAACCAGTGTAGTACCAACCCATACCACAGGTAGTTACCTCAGAACCTGTAATTGTTTGTGCGTGGGCGCAGTAACCAGCATCATTATACGATACAGCACCAATACCAATAATACTCGCAGCACCGACAAGAGCTGCAGAGCCTGCAATGGCCTGAACTTTGTTTTTTGCTTTAAGCATAGTGATCTCAATTTTGTTATTTCCCATCTCACCATAAATATTTTTAGATTCGAGAGGGTCTGGGATTTTACTTTTAAACGTAAATGCGGCAATAGCTACTAGCACGAGTACTGCAGCCATAAATAGTGAAAACATTTTATTTCCTTGAGTTAATTAACGATGTTGTTAAACCTCTTCTTGGTTTTTTAGGCCTTTTTTTGTGTTTTTTGTAACCTTTCTTTGCTTTTTTCTTTTTATCGTCAAATACTACTGACTTATTAGTAAGATGTGCATTCTTAGCAACAAAGTTATCAGGCTTCATACCTACCCCTAGGTCTCATAACTGAATACATGAACTCGTTTACCAAGTTTTTTCATGTAATCAATCATATTCTTTGTACCTCTGGATTTTACCATCCCAAAAGGCTACAAGTTGGTCAGCGTAGTCTCCCATTTCCTTGTTACGGATAGGCCCTGCTGATCTTCCATGTTTATTCCAGTCTGCAGGGAAACTAGTGACTGGGACTCCATTACTTATAGCCCATTCTTTGCCTAGTGAGTCTGCACCTCTTGCTTCACCGCAAACTACTTCAGATACGTTTCCTACAGAGTTGTTCATAGCATCATACAGATAGTCTTTAAGGTCGAATTCTCGTCCACCGGCTATAATAGTTTTCATACAACTTATCTCCTTTATGTTTATTTAGAACTCTCAGACTCAGCGATAACTTTTCTGTCTTTAAATTTTTCTGCTACCACTTTATTTATCTCTTCGTATGTACAAATCGTACACCCCTTGCAAAATAGCTAGGCGTAGTCCTAGTGCCATAACTGTAGGGTGGTACTCTTCTTCTACGTCTATTTCTATTGTAGTTAGTTCACTCATTGTGTTTCTCCACGTCTTTGTAAGAACCGCCGTAGTAACCTATTAGTATACGTAGTGCTTCTTGGTATAAAGGAGACTCGTTGTTTTCCAGCAAGAATCCATAATGCGCTTTCATAGAGTCAAGTGCAATACGGTCTGCTGTTTCTCCATCTAGTGTGATACTACTCATACATCCTCCACTATTGTTGGTTCATCACGCCATTCAGTACTATAGTGACGGTCTCCGTTAAAGAATCCTGTCAGCATATAGTTACGTTGTAGTACGTACTCGTCACCACGTTTAACTAAACGGTATTTAACTCCTGCACTACTAATAACCCTATTAGGTATGTTACTGTAGTCATACTCTGCTGCTTGTCCGTTACTCATAAGTCTCTCCTCTAAGGTTTATTATAAAGCGTTTAGTGTTACTCATAGTTATCATATGTGCTATTTACTAAACCCTGTGATCTCTCCTTCAAACGGTGGGCACCCTTCTATTCGAGATGAATGGTAATCCACCACAGTATCTATAGCCTTACCTACTACTATAGGGTTAGGTTGTGAGTAAGGGTTAGGTACTTCAGGGTTACGTCTCCACTCGTTGTACTTTCTAAGCTCACATATAGCTAGACTAAGAGATGTACTACCTGACTCCAGTTCAGCCACCTTCTCTTTTAACTTACGTTCACGATCTAGGCTATTCCTTAAACGATTAGCTACCATATCTAAGCATGTCTGTAGGTATTCTTCAGTTGTCTGCATGAGATACCCCCTCCGTTAAGAACACTTTAAGGGTACGCCCATCATCCTGATAGGATAGCTCAACGCTAACCTCAGACACATCTATTACCCTGCCATAGCCTGTCGCATGATCAACTAAGACAAAGCGTGTGACCGTACATGTATCACTACTCATGGTCTACCTCCACTAACATCCCGTCCTTCGTAGAAGATATACGTGTGATAGGCTTACCGTCTATCTCTGTACCTAACCCTACGTATGGCCCACCACTAGGATCAAACATACCTAAGTTTAGACATGTCTATACCCTCCACACCTTCTCGTCCACTCATGCGACCATACTGCATCGAGTTACCGTCCATCTCAAAGAGATACGTGTTGTCCTCCTTAGGTGTCCAACGGTACGTGTCTCGGTAACGATTGGTGTATTCTTTATTACTCTCGAACATCTTTCATTCTCCCTAAGATCTCCTGATAGTTAATAGGAGTGTAGTCAATATTCTCACAAGATACATTGAAGTACCTTGGATCGTATAGTGTATTCGTATGGACATGACCATGTACATTAAACTTACCTCGGAGTTCGTCAGGGTGAATAGGGGGCATGACTAAGCCAAGACTTCTTGTACTTGTACAACCCGTGCACAGAGTCCACAAGACCCCCACATACTGCATTACGCATTAGGGCGTATCTGAACTGATTATCTGTATCATGGTTCCCAAGAACCCAGTGGAGGTCTGTTGACATTATCTTTCAAGGACTTCAGCTTAACTAGGGCTTGGTTTATCCATGATGCAATCTCCGAGAAGCCAAGAGTATCTCTCTTTGTCACAGTTGACATAATATTATCAAAGATGATTTCATCATGTTCTTCTGGTGTGGAGAATTGCTCACGCCATTTTATTGCATTCTTGTGACCCCAGTGGGTATCACCTATCAGGTATACTTTTGACACTATTACGTTCCTCCCATCTAATTCCACAATCCATCTTATGCTTAGGTCTTTCTGATTCACACTCAGGGCAGTGATCTAAAGTACCTTCTTTGTATAACTTAAGCTGTAGTTTATAATAATCATTTCTCAGTTTTTCTAGATCATCTTCCGGCATAGCTCCTCCCGTTACATTTTTATGTACGAATAAGTGTCACCTTATTACAGTTATATGCGCATTAAAGTGCTACTTAATTACGCAAGGTGCTTCATGCAACAAGTCTTCCATACACAACGAACACTCACCCTTCTGTGCTACCCGTCTATACTGACGTTTCTTACCGAAGTACATATCCGTTTCAGTACAGGTGTACCAATAAGAGTCACGCTTGATCTGCCAGAGTTTCCAAGGGGTCTCCGATTCAGTCACGTCTATTGAGTATGTTCTAATCTTAGAAATGTGTGGGTGGTTAGTCATCACTCACCTCCTGATCATCTAACAATTCAAACAGTACGTCTAATTCGCTAGCCTCTACAGCAGCTAGGCCATTACCAATGTACGTATGTTTCTCCAGTACAGTTTTGGTGGTAGCTTGTAGGGCTTTGAGTTCTACCTGCTTGTCGTATAGTTCTTCTTTGTAGATTTCTTCCATACTCTTACTCATCACTCACCTCTTGTGCCTTTAGCACTTTACGCAGTTCTTGATAGCTACAATCATCTTTACACTCAGTGCCAGCCAAATTGTGACAACTACCACAACGCGCATTATTACTCGTATCAAGGTATACATTCATACCTACACCAAAGTTGGTTATGGCATCTTGCAGGGCTTTGAGTTGCTTGCTTAGCTCGTAGACCTCCTCTGGAGTCCAGTCAACACCTGCACATGCACATTCATTCTCTGACCATGCGGCACACCTACATCCCATACCTGCGTAGTATTCAGACATCCTTCACCTCCTCACCATATACACTAGCTTTCCTTGGCGAGCTGATCATGTCGCCGTTATTTGAACAGAATACAGATCTAAGTATATACTTTCCGTTTGAAAAGTACGGGAGTAGGGTGCCTGTGTTGCATTCTGTTACAACAGTACCTGGCACAGGCTCCCAGCTATCAGGCAAGCGGTTTTTGTCTTTGAATAAGTTAATCATCACTCACCCCTCCCAAGGCCACTGCCAGCCTTCTGCTAGGCCCAATACTTCAAAGGCTATGATGTCGTTATCATCAAGTGCAGCATTTAGATACCATAAGTCTTTAAAGTCAGTTGCTAAACCCACTTTATTATTAGCGTTTCTGAAATAGACTCTAACCAACAAACCTTCCGGCAATGGACACTCACCTCCCTGCCATGCGTGGGGGTGGTTCATACGTGGGTGGCAGTGCTCGGCACTAATCGGAGTTATGCTACCAGTATCTCCCATATACTGTTTAGGTTTATCTTGAAACGCCACTAACTTACCTATTGAAACTTTAGTTCCGTGTTCATTTAAAAACTCACAATCAATACCACTATCAATCAGCACAGACATATCAACGACTTTCTTCTTGGGTTTGATGCGCCACATAGCAGGGTCACTAACTAAGCTAGGGCTGTGTTTGGTAGACCCCCAAGCTGGTTGATTCTTTGGTGGGTGTATGCTTTCAACTTGAATCTCACCACCATCAGCCACCTGCTGGTAGAAGTCTGCTAGTTCTTGTGCTGTGAATGTGTTCATGGTCGTTCCTCCAATGTTTCATCCCAATCAGGGACATGTGCTAATTCCCACCTACCATTTGCAGCCCATAGACCATCAACAGCCTCTGGTATGCTTTCATGCCAATACCATTCTCCATCAGAGTCTTTAGCCAAATAATCAGCCCAATGTGGTGCGTACTTCCAATCTGGTTTCATTATCTAACACCCCAATCAGTTAATAGATCACACATCTGCTCTGCATTTTCTCTGGTGGATACACAGGCTACATTCATGTTGATTCGGCTTGAAGACGCTGTAGTCCATTTATTGAGATCTCCATTCCAGATCACATAATATTTAACCTGACAAGTATCACTCCAATCAGGCTTAAAGGCGGGATCAACCATCAACTTAGCCATGATGATCGCATTAGATCGACGCATTAACGGTATGGCTTTCTCTGCTAGTTCTTTAGTTTCGTAGCAGTTAAAGAAGTTATATGCGTCGGCATCAAAAGAGTCACCCATATAGAGTAGTGTGACTCTTCTACCGTCCTCTAAAACAACATCATAGCGGTCACGATACTCAGGCTTAAACCGTTCAATCTTAGGCTTCTTTAGCTCTTCAATCTGCTGCTGTGCTTTAGCAATAGTTGCTTCTAATTCTTCAATCTTTTGTAGTTCGTTATTCATCACACGTGCTCCAATTTCTTTTTAAGGTAAATTATATCTCTTGTGTTTTCTGCGATACGACGCTTGTCTTGTCCGTATGCACCGTGATCAGCATAAGGTAGATAGGATTCTATAGATTTATTAGCGTTCTCAAGTTGTGTAATACGATCAAGAATGTCAGGTATAGTAGTTGGTTCATTAAACATATTTCTATCTCTTTAAAAATGGCACCCCCTGGAGGAATTGAACCTCATGCCGTCCACCCAACTCTTATGGATCGGTGTAGAAGACCGATGTCGGGAACAAGGGGTAAAAATTGGTGGGTCTGCCTGGAATCGAACCAGGACCAAAGAGTTATGAGCTCTACGCTCGACCTTCAAGCTACAGACCCTAAAAGTGAGGCAGGAACTGAAGGTTTGAGCTTCAATTAAAGTATAGATCACAGTGCACCTTCCTTATACTCTTATCCCATGGCCACAGCTTATGGGTTCCTGCATAATACTAACTTGTGTGGTGGCAGAATCTGGACTCGAACCAGTTAGACTCTTTGCGCTCTGCTACGCATTACTGAACCATCTTTATGACAGGAATCGAACCTGTCTGTCATTACCTGTGTATCTAGTACACCTCGCCACGAAAAAGGTTGTCAACACTCTACCAGGATACCCCGATACTTATCTGACATTATCAACCTCCGGCGTCCCAGAGGAAACACCCCTGCGTAGGGGTTAAGTTATTACAAAGTGGCATCTTAACGAGGGGCCCTCCTGTATACAGATACAATATACAGGTTATACCCATAGCTTTTTACACTACGTCCTTGATTTGAGCATCGTTGATAGGCTTAAGGGGCCAGTTACATTATCCCTTATGTTTACCCTCACGGTATTCATAAGTATCTTTAACTAGTCGACGAGTTTTAGAGTAGTAGATAATAATACCTTCTACATATCCGTTGTAGTCTTCACCAGTTTCAATATTAGACCCAAGTGCCTTTAGTTTGGTGAAAGCAAGATCGACTTGCGTTTGAGCCCAAGGTCCTTCGTATAGTACAGGTACTACGTGACAACATTTTGGTAGATTGGGGTTATCTGGATTCCAACGAGTAGCATTGAAAAGATAAAGCCGTTTCTCGTCTAATGCATAAGGGTTCTTCTGGATCTTAGTACCAACCCATTCACCAAAGTGTCGACCATCTCCTAAACCTAGGAGTTCTTCTTCGTTCTCTTGTACCCAGTTAGCGAAACCTGCGTTATCTTCTTCCGGGGTAATCATACGCTTACGTGATTGCACTCCGGTAATCTCACCGTTTTCAATAATAATACAAGCATTTGTACCATCTAGTTTCTCGGTAATTGTAATGATTTCGCCATATTCACGTGGAATCTTAGGCCATGCTTCAAAATTAGCTGTGTTTTTCATATTACCATCCTTAAAATCTAAGTCTGGGTTTCCTACTTGGAATACAAATAGACCCCTTATTACGCCACATACGGCATACTGTGGACGGTCATCCACTACCGCAGTTACATTATAACTAGGTGCTACATAGGTATCGAATAAGTCTTCTTTTACAATGTAGTCTTTTTCGTTGTCACCTGCAGTACGCATAAATAGTTCATCGTAAATGACTGAGTTGTCTTTTAACCAACTTTCTGTTTCTTCTCGACAAGAACCATCACGTCCCTGATAGTAGTATGATCTTGTAACCAATTTCACCAAGCCCATCTAGCATTTCACTAGTTTGGTTAATTACGGTATCTTCTCCTACCTTAGCCCAGTCAAATGGACTTCTATCAGACATTTGTGCCAAAGTACCGTCAATATCAAAGATAACGGCTTTTGGTAGGCGTCCATCTCCCTTGTAAGGAGGAATCCGCATCTGATAGATACATACGGTGCATCTGATTGATAACCTTCTTACCGACTGATTTAGAGCGTTGTAGATCACGTTCAAGACACACGTGTAAAGGAACATCTGTGAATCTTTAATAACTAGTGGTATGTCCCAATCTCTAGCTGTTTCTTCCCACTTGTCTAAAACTTTTTTGTTTAGATTAGTATCTGAAATAATCACTGAATAACCTAGATTCAAGAACTGTTCAGCTAAAGTTGCTTGTGCTTGTGTAACATCTTTTTCACGCTGTTTAGAAAACTTATAGTTTTTACCAAATAACATAAAACGTAAAGTCATCACGATTCAGGTTTCGGAATTCAGTATTTTCTACTATGAATTCCTTCTGCCCAGGTAGTCTTACCTGAAGCAGGTAATCCTTTTGTTAGGATAATTTGTTTACTACTCATAATCTCTTCTCCGTAATCTTTGCCGTAAACAATATCTTTAATTTCATTACCCCAAACTTTCCACTGCTTCTGTACAGCAGGTTTTAAGTAGGCGTCATAACCATCTAGGTACATACGCATAGCAACTGAGAACAGCCAAGATTCTAATTCTTTTTGACCTTTAATAGCATAGTCTTTGCGATCTAGTGCGCAGTTCTTTTCGTAGAACTTGGTAACTAGGTCAGCTGCATGGTTGTACCGTTTTGCTACTTCTTGTTCCATTTTACTGATTAGGTTTAAGGTTATTTGATCATCTATAAACATTTCACGTAGATCATCAGTAGCTTCTTCAATAACAGTCATGTACAACGCTTTAGGGTTGTTGATGGAATCTTTAGAGTGGTGTAGTACAATATACTCATCAGTCTTAAGTTTTACATGTTCACCGTTGTTCTTTTGAATAACGAAGCCTTCAATACCTTTCATAGTTGGAACACTAGCAACGAATTCTTCTACGTTAACTATATCCAGGTACTCAGTTAGTCGTGAGTATACTTCTGGCCAATAACTTTTAACGGTATGCAGCTTTTGGTATGCCCCAGTGGAGTTACATCGAATGTTTAGTACACGTAATTCTGGTTTTTTATAAGGCAGTACAATACGATTATGTGGTGCTACATACTCCATGTTTACAGTAAAAGCGTCTTTAGCAATATGCTCTAATTCCAAAGAAAAACTTTGGGTTTTTACTCAAATACTCATATGCATCTATAGCTTGACTCGGATGATAATGATCCCTTGGACTTGACACCTAGGTTACCATTAGCGTCAAGGAATGTGGATATTAAAGACCCATCTTCTTTTACCATAACAGCTTTAGGGCTTGACCAGTCGTGCTCCACTGCACCTTCATGGGCGTGAAGAACTTTTCCATTGGTCGTGATACTAGTACCCATGTTTCATTAGGCTCCTCTCGAAACATAACTCCTCGACATTCTTTAGCACCTTCTAATGTTTGGGAACATTTCCCATCCAGCTAGTCGGTAGTTAAAAATACGGTATGTGTGTCCGTCACTGTGAATAAAATCTTAAAAGAAGAATGCTTCAATTGGATTCTACTAGTTCCCATTAATGTTTTGAATAAATTCATGTTATTTACTGCTCTAATTGTTCCTTATACTACAAACTACTTATAAAAAGCGTGATTGCCGATATGAATAATAAAATCCTCTGGCTCAGCCCAGTAAGGGTCTGCTTTATACGGGTTGAAGTAGTGGGTTGCTCCTTCGGTAATGTCGGGTTGTTCCATTTTGTACTCTCCATGCAAGTTGAATAGATTCTCTCCAAGCGTCTTCGTCTTTCGGCATATCGGATTTACCGTCACACAACCACAACTGAAAGCACATTTGTAACGAACAGGATTTCCTTTCCAGTAGTGGCCATCTTTAACAACTCCACAGATGCTGTCAGGAAATCTAGGGATTCTACTCGGTTTGTCACTACCAATGCTACGGCTAGTTGTCCTGCTAGAGGCTCACCTCGAGCCTCATGATAGATGTTCATTGCTAGACATAATGTGGCTGCAGTCGCTAACCTCCATGAGAAGTCTCCTAAGCCCTTCAATTCCCTAACAGTATTAGTCAAGGGTGCAGGTGATCTTTCAAGGTTGGTTTGGTGAAATCCATACCTAAAGCTTTACTAATAGGATCTTTTTTAGCTGCGAATGGGTCTTCACGTGTAATTACTACAGTTACTGGAAGGGACCCACAAGTTGTGTGGTAGATAATGAATCTGTTTCAGTAATAACTTCCACTAGATTAGATCCGTCTACGTAAATAGACATATGGTTGCTTAGGGCTTCTTCAAGTTTTTTCGTTAGTTTCTACATGTCGAATATCCGATACGTCTACATAAATATCAGGATTTTGAATTTTAGTGCTGTACCCTGTGTAGTGTACAACAGGTTTTAGATCATCAATTTGGTAAGTTACTGTGTATTTATCAAGTTATTATCTTCTGGCGCAATATTCAGTACAGCGATAACCTCGTTAAATGTTTCGTCATAACGATTCATTTCTTCAACAGCAGCTTGTAACATATCAAAGTTAAATACTGTAAATACTTTAGCGAATGTGACGATATCTTGAATGTTATCTTTATTAAGCAAGTTATCTTCGCAGTAATCACGAATAAATTCACCTGATAATGATGAGTAGTTTAAGTTGTAGTAGATACGACCTGGACGATTAAGCATATGCTCATTAAAACGGCCCATAGAATTGATTTGTTAAGAAAAACAACTTCTTGGATGGAAATACACCATCTAGTAAAGGTTAATACTTTTTCTTGTTGTTCGCGGTTATACACTTTTTCAAACTCATCCATGATAATAATTACATCATCACCAATAGACTGAATAAACTGATTAAACACATCACCGTGGAATGGTTGGTTAACTACAATAGAAGGGATACCAATCTCTAAAGCTCGTGTTGCTACGTACTTAGCTAGTAGTGTTTTACCGCTACCTTTGTTACCTTCTAGAAGTACTCCTGTAACATTAGGACGCATATCAAACGTATAAAGAATACGGGCTGACATACGTTCAGTGTCACCATAAACTTTTGAAGGAATTTTAAAAGGATCAATAGCCTCTAGGTAAAAAGATTCTGACATTTTGTCGAACTTTACTGTGTAATTTTGTGCTGGAAGTTTATCAAAAGTTTTTACTGCTTCTTCACTAGCAACTTGGTATTTGTCACCAATTTTCATAATTTTATAAGTCATATAGTTACCTTTATGCTAGTTGTTCTGGTATTTTAAAGTTTAAGTTTAAATATTCTTGCATTTCATCACGCTTTTTTAATATAATTTCCACATCGCGTGTGTCTACAGGAAAAAACAATTCACAACTATTAGTAAATACTGCTTTAGCATACGCTTGTTGTGTGTTTAACGGTAGGTTATCTAGTGGGGATTTAGTCATAAAATTTCCTGCTAGTCTTTAATTCATAAAGATTTGTCTACTGTGCCTTAGTTTTATTTTAGGCAATAAAAAAGCTCCCGAAGGAGCTTAGTCATTTAAGGTTTGGTAGGTTATTTATACCCATCTGGGAATATACTATGTTTCATTTTAATGTAAGCTCCTACCATTCCACTTCTTACAATGTCGTCTTCGTTAAAGTGCGTGAAGTCGAATTGGTCAACCATAGCTCTAAACACTTGAATCACGCTTTCAACATCCTGTTCTGAACGTCTAGTCAAGTCACGTTGCAGTATGTCACCACAGAACATAATCTTGCAGTTAGAACCTACCCTAGTTATGATAGAGTCGGTTTCGTGTGCTGTCATGTTTTGAAATTCATCTACTATTACAATAGCGTTATCTAAGGTGATACCTCTAATTACTGTTGTAGTAATGAATTCAATTGCTCTGTGTTTCTTCATGATTTCATACGCATCTGATCTACCAAATAAATCTTTACATACTGATTTATAAGGAAGTTCATAAACTTCTGCTTTTTCTTCTAGAGTTCCTGGTAAGAAACCTACGTCTCTTGTTGGTACTGCAGAACGAACAATAACAATCCTATTGTATTTACTTTTAGGTCTGCTTATTTCCTCTAAAGCTTTATACATAGCCATAAAGGTTTTACCCGTACCGGGATAGCCTAGTAATACTTGAGATTTTCCTGTGTCGTATTGTTTGAAGAAGAGTGCCTGATTTTTTGTCAGGGGATGAATTTCGTGAAGTGCTAAGTTGTTGTCAGTTAAAGGTGACTTTTTGTTCTTTCTTTTAGCCAAAACAAATTACCTAATTGGAGGAGGGAATTCGCATTATACTATAAAAAAGAGGTATTAGTCACCTTTATTACAACCTAGGTCTCTACATAATTACTAATGAGTGGGAATATACCAGCTATAGCTGCTGCACAAGCATTAGCAACTTCCATGTGTTCTTTTTGTGTCCCGTTTGCAGAACGTAGTTCAATAAAATGGATCCAAGATCTGATAGTACCGCTCATATACAATCGTGACATAGTATTACCTTCAGGTAATACAGCTCTAGCTTGTTCTTTAGCTATACCGTTTTCAATAGCCCATTGATACTGTACTTTAGCGGTATCAACAACAAGTTGTTGTCGACGTGCCCACTCTTCTTTGATATTAAAACCATTTTCGTTGGTAGAGTTTTCTTCAATTTCAATAGAATTTTGTCGGTTTTTTTCGTCTTGTAGTCTAGCTTCCCTTAGTACAAAGTCTAAATCCTTTGTAGGATCTGCGTAGCGTTGGCTAAATTCATTAAAGGAGAATGATCGATGACGCAGTACTTGACGAGCTATGTCACGAGTAGTTTCGATTTCCATAGTAGCACTAACTAGTTCAAAAGGGCTGAAGTGCTTGTTCCGTATAAGATACGTCAGTAGATTGTTTGCCGTTTCTGAGTTTAGCTGATTTGCAGAGTTAGATACTCGCGCGCAAAAAGCTACTAAACTTTGAATATCATTAATTTTTCCACCGGTCTCTTCAATAAAGTCTTTAGTTGGTTGGGTATATCCGATAAGTTTTGCTTTCATTATTTAGAACTCTTTAAGTTAGATACTAGTTTAATAAACAGTTTTTTTACCGTTTACTTCTTTATCAAGCTCTGCCAACTTGTTATAGTTTTCCATGTTATCTGTTTGCAAGCTTTTCAGTACAGCACTTAAGCTCTCTACTGGTAACGCATACAAATATACTAGATATGGCAATGCAGCAGATGCTTTTTTGTCAATATACTGTTTAGTAAACATTTCAGCAAATTCAATTTTACGAATTGCTTCTAGTTTATCCATAACAGGTTCAAGACATTTAGCGATTTCTTGCGGATCTAGTTGGAGTTTATTCTTTTTAAACTTTGTAACTTCTTTCTTAATGAGTTTTGTTACATCTTCAGTAGTTACTCCACTACCGTAATTGTTGTAGAACATTAAGAACTGGGAAGCTACACTAGATCCTAGGGTACCAATCATGTAAAGCGACATAACGTCTTCTGGAGTGTCTTCTAGACGATCAATGTAGTTGGCTAACCGCACCCAAGAACGTGGTGATGTGCCCTTACTACCGTCTTGTGGGGTCATATGGAACTTAGTTTGGTTATCAATTAAGAAATCAATAACCATCTGGTTCACATTAGTCGCTTTTGCATACTTCAACCAAGATTTAAAATCAGGTGTTACTTCACAAGTAACAAATCGATCTAGTAGAGCTGCATCAAATTCCTGTACAGTATAGTTTCCGTCTGCAGGGTTAATTGCAGCCACTATAAGCGTCTCCTGGCCACGAACAATAGGTAACTCATGCGTGTGTAATCGGTGATCCAAAATAAGCTGTAAGGACGCATTTAGGAGGTCTGTGGGTGCACGGTTGAATTCGTCTAAGAATACTACGGAACGTCGAGAATCTAGGTATGCTACATTGTGTTGACGCAGTAGCTGTAAACGATCACTAGGTAACTTGTAGTGGTTACAATACATTAAGTTTAGTTCTTTACGATTGATTACAGCTGTATTAGCTTCTTTTAAAACAACTTCCTGAAAGGTAGTATCAGCGAACTGTAAACGATCAATAGGCAAACTATCAGGCCAAGCAGCGTTAACTACGTTGGAGTACCAGCTAGGTGCTGCCCATACTGTAGATGTTAGACCACCTACGTTTTCTGTTACAGGCAATCCTAGCATGTCACCTGTATCCATTAAAGAAAGGATAAGAGGTTCATAATGCATATCTTGCTCTTTTGCATATTGTGATGCTGATTCTGACTTACCAAGGCCGTGTACGCCTTTGATTAGTGGTACGTGTCCGCAAATATCTGCTGCAGCAATGATTTGTTTTACTTCGGCAATATTAGCCATAAGTGTTCTCCTTAAATTAGTCTTTGGAAAGTTTGATAGCTCTCATTCTTCCAGTATTCATTTCATCCATTATTTGCCCATCAGGTGAGATTAGCCAAATAACAGGGACTTTTAATTCCATAAAAGGTTCTATATCGTCTCCGAAAAGATAACCATCAGTAGTAACTACTAAAGCATTGTAGTTAATTTTTGCTTTTTTAAACTCTTCAAGAGCTGGTGATAAGTAAGTACCACCACGACTTTTACGTTCCATGACTTTAACGTTTTTATCCAACTGTTGTGGAGGACTTGGTGATGCATCTATTTGCACCATTGTTACAGGAACTTTGTAGGTATCACATATACCGATGATTTCACCCCATAGCCCCACTAGTTCTCCATCAGACACAGATCCTGACACGTCAGAAACTACAGCAAGATCAAAGATGCGATCTTTAGTCTTGCCTTTTATCCAGTTAGCTGTTGGTAGGCGACGATCTCTTCGTAGTAGTGTTTTACGAGTATTTGCTCTTTTGTTTCCAACAATAGTACGTAATACTCGTTTCCAATCTACCTCTCGTTTAACTGATAGGTTTTCAATCATTTGTCCATAGTTACTTGGCAAGGTGCCTTTACTCTTTTGAGTTTGACTAGCTGATTTTTCTACCATGTTTTTGGTAATTTCTTTTTGCAGCTCTTCATCCCCTTCAGATTTATTCCACATACCATGGTCACCCGGACTAATGTGCCCAGTACCTAATTGGTTTCCTTGCCCAGTATCTTCACTATCTCCACCTTCTCCAGGAGCAAAACCTTGACCTTGCTCGTCTTGCGGCATCTGGTCATCGTCTAGTAGGTCGTAGTAGTATTCCGCTGTTTCGTTATCTAGTACCTTATTACACTTAGTAGGTAGGTTATCAGGATAAATACACCCATCAGGTAGATGGTCACGGTCGATCTGCTGATTAAGTGCACAATCACTAGCGTAGTTATACTTAGTGTGATTTTTACCCTCGCCTCGAACAATATGCCCTAACGCGATATGAAGCATTTCATGTTTAAGAATACCAATACGATGTTTTAAAGGCAGGTTTGTATGAAATCCTGGTATTTCTTTTTCGTTACCTTTGTCGTCTTTGACTTTTCCTACTACCTCTGAAGGGTTGATGCATAATACATAGTGAGATTTGTTAAAGTACACACCTGCTGGTGCTGGTAGCGAAGTCGAAAAGATTACATGGCACTGAGAGAGTAAGTGCATATAAAATACATATTCATTAAAGTAAGGACTAGCCTGTAATGCCATATTACTGACTGCCTCCTCAAAGGCGCTTTTATCTAGTGCCATAGTAATCTCCTATTATGTTTTAAACAAACTGCATACGGTTGTGTGTTTTTGCTGTACTGTTAATTGTAGCAGGCTTAGCTCGAACAGGTAGTGGTCGTACAATTGCACCACTACTTGCAAATACACGCAAAATCTTACCAAACTTCTTATCAACTTTAACACGCTGATGTGTATTAGCTTCTAGAATACCTTGACGGGCTTCTAGACGTTCAATACGAGCGCTGTGACGAGCAATAGTAGCTTTAGTGATATCTTTAACGCACACGTGGAATTCAGAGTAATAGTCTCGTGATTTCACATGTAAGCCATTATGATTCAATACGTCGTTGACAGTTCTCTGTGCACCTACAAGTTCTAGGTTGTCACTTTGTAACTTTTTGTAAGTACCTTTAGCTTTTGGGTTAGGATTAACATTCAAGTTAAATAGGTTTACAAAATCAGCGCGGGATAAAACAGTACCTACTTTAAACATAGCTTTGTTTTTTGAGATAATTTTATCAAAGTTCATCAAGTCTTGTTGACGTGCTGTTACTTTACCTACAACTCGACTAGGAAGTAGTCCAGTTAAACGTGCAGCTGCATCAGCTGTGTCATATGGTTTCTTAGTTACCTTTACAGTTTTAGCTTTAGTCATTAGTTATTTCCTTCATTTGTTGTTTAGTAAAAATTAAGTTCATCATAATCCTGTTCTTCCGTAACATATTTGTTACGTTCACGGGAATTCTTGGGATCTAGGATCATCGAAAATCGGTCAGGTGTTTTATTACTGTTTCGTTTATTTACGATATCCCTAGTTTTAAGTTTGCGTAGCTGAGTTTTCAACTGTTTCTTAGCCATATGTTATTCCTTAGTGGACAGTGTGTTTACTGTTTTTAGATTTAGTAGCTTCAAGGTGCTCTTGGTATCTTTTTACTGCTTGTGTTTGCATATTTTGAAATGCTACATGATCTATCTTTGCTTGTATAATACGTCCTGCCATAAATGAAC
The DNA here is from genome assembly GCA_031216915.1 of Pictodentalium vernedei. Classification (NCBI taxonomy): domain Eukaryota; kingdom Metazoa; phylum Mollusca; class Scaphopoda; order Dentaliida; family Dentaliidae; genus Pictodentalium; species Pictodentalium vernedei. Next base: position 874,755,719 of record CM062296.1, on the reverse strand, counting down.
AGTAAGCTACGCCAATGGTTGACAATAGCTGTACAGTAAAATGTGTACTAGTGATGGTTAGGTAGCTTAACGCAGCACTTATAAGAATATAAATCAAAGACATATGTCTCTCCTTTTTTAGGTTTTGTTAGATAACTTTATAAGTTAGTTTATATAAAGTATTCTGGGTAGTTTTCTTTTATAATTTCTAAGTCTTTACCCTCTAAATGCGGGTAGTCAATACTTGAGTAATTAAAGCATGTTGTTTGAGCTGGGCACGTCGAACAACTATCACTTCTGCAGAAAAAGTACTTACCTTCAGCAAATTCTTTCAACTTTACTGTGTTGGGTTTACTACCTAGTTCTGTGAATATTTCAATAATTACGCTCATATAACATACTCAGGGTGGTAAACTCTTAATGCTCGAAACACATAGCTATTATACTTTTTGTACAATATAATAAACTGCAGTAAGGTTTCCACAGGTACTACTCTACCAGCGCTTATGTAAAAAAATCCATCCTTGTAAGTTATGTCGTCTTTTATGATGGTGTTTGCAGTTACATATCTTGTGAGTCCTTGTTTTTCCAGTATATTAATAAATTCTTTACAAAATAACTCATATAAGAAACTCCGGATGGTGTTCTTTCATCATGTTATATATTTCTGTGTTGTAATCCTTGCAGTCTATTACCCTATAGGCGAATAATTTTACACGCCATACATGTAAGAACCCTCCCCTAGCTACTATAACTTTTTTACGTGTAACTTTCTTAACTGTGTAGTATCTACCATTTATAGTTATAAGCTTTTTAAGTAGTTTTCCTCTAAAAGCTGGATCTGTTAACATCATATGAAATACTCCGGACATACTTTTTTAACGTAATCAATGTCTTTGTTGGTGAAATGTTTAACGTAGTAATAGTTAATTGATTTAATGCTGATATTGTATTTATGTTTATTTTCCGGTAGTATTTTGACGTAACTTATATGTGAGTCATAAGGATAGATACAAACTACTTTAATAATGTTAATTTTGTTGTTTGCATAGACAACAACAATATCACCAAGCTTTGGTAAGTAAGTCATATAAAAGCTTCTGGATAAACATTTTGTAAAGATTCCACCTCTTCTACAGTTAGAAACATACTTTCAGAAGAACAAAAGCAATGCTCTATTACTGTACATTTGCTGCAAGATGTACCTACGCAAAACATGTTTTGATCAAGTTCTCCTGTTAGTTCTACCTTTACTGCATGGTTCTTGGCAAATTCGTGCACTAGTTTTATTGCTTTCATATAAGCCACTCCGGATTAGTTTGTTTAATAATGGCAATATCAGACTTTGTTATTATGACAGGATTATCGTGTTGGGTGCATAGTTTTTGTATCTTACAATCCATACAAGACGTATTTAGACAAAATACTGCAAGTCCTTGGGTATTAAGTGAAGTATTTACTTGATGATTCTTGGCAAATTCGTACACCATCTCTATTGCTTTCATACAAGGCACTCTGGGTACAAATAGGCAAACTCGTCTAAAGTAGTATAAACTTCGTCGTTGTATTCTAGATTAAACAAATCGTCTATGAATTCATCAGATTCATAAGTTTCATAGTTTTTAAGCATATCCTCAACTACAAATTCAATTACGGTTTTATCATCTATGAATCTGAAAGTTTTTGTTGCAGTGATTTTGTAAAAAAGTCTATTTTGTTTGCCTTGTTTGCCTTGTTTTCTTGGGATAGTAGTAAGGTAATGTCCAGGACGTACATCTTCAACGTTTGTAATTCTCATATAAAGTACTCAGGATGTGTGGTTTTTGATATTTCGATTTCAGAATTATCTAGAGTAGTTATATTTGTGGTATGCCAGCATTCAGTACGAACTACACATTCAAAGCAGTCTAAGTCCCCACAATATGATATTACATCATTTACAGGTAGGGAAAAATCTATTTCATGATGTCTTGCAACTTGTGAAATAATTCTATTCTATCTGTCATACGTAGTACTCCGGGTTATCCTCTTTTGTTAACTTTCTTACTGTATGAGAATGCAAATTAAAATGGTAGAATCCGCCAGTAGTTTTCTTTATTACTACTCTTTGTGATCGGTAACCTGTAAATGTACTTACAGTATAACCCACTACAGAAAAACCTCTTTTTTTAGTTGTAACTAGTATAAAGTCATTTTCTTTAAGCTCTTTTACGTTAGTAATCATAGTAGTACTCTAAAAACTTCTATCTTTCCCTCTTAAGAAAAAAAAAGAAAAAAAGAAAATCTTTTATAGTTTTGTAAAAAATAACTATCATTCTCCTTTATTATAGGTATAAGAAAAAAAAAGAAAAAAAGAAAAGCTTTTATAACTCAACAACAAATAATTATCATTTTCCCTTATTACGAGTATAAGGAAAAAAATAAATATATAGACTTTAGTATATGCTACAATACATTCTAATCTTCCTTATTAAAAAGAGAAAAAATAATGATTAAAAAAATTGTAACATCCGTAAAACGTTCACACTCCCGTAGATCAGCGTATAAGCAACTAAGTAAACTATCCGACAACCAACTAAAAGATATTGGTCTTCAACGTTGTAACCTTAAGTTTGTAGCAGCTCAACAGTCAACAAAAAAATAAGCCGATACCCGAAGGTACCGACTTTTTATTTACATGTTAATGTTAATAACTACTGATGTAGGTTTATCTACATTTGTACTAACCCGTTCAACTTGAGTTTCACTACTTTCTCTTAACTCTTTAGCAATAATGTTAAGAGCATAACCAGCAGCGTCTTTAGCTTCTTCGTCTACGTAACGGTCAATTACTGATTCCCTAGAATCATCTAGGTATGTATTAAGTAATCGACCAAAGGCTTTAGGACGCTGTCCTGACGTTAAATAATTCATTGTGGTTGTGTCTTCTTTGGCAATTTCCATGAGCTTTCTTACCACTGCCATTTTGTTTTGACCCAAACGAGTTCTACGTACTTTTCGCATTATTCTTTCCTTTTAGTCTTTCATTTAGTTTATAAGCAGTTTAATGACTTGCTTAGGTCTAACATTTATTTCAATGCCATAGGTGAGCAATTAAACTCACCTTCAAATGGCACAATCTTACTTTTTATGTTTTCCCACTGCGTCATAGCTGCATCTGTAATACCAATACTGTTAAAGTAACTAGAGAGTATACTTTGACGATTGTTATAGATTTCAGTTAGCTCTTCGGCGTACCACTTACGGACATCCGCTGCTGCGGCTGGACTTACTACTGCTGCGTCGTGTATTGGTATACCCCAACCATACTTGTCCATAACTTTAACCATTACAGAATCCATCACTTTAGCATCTCGATTGTGAACCAAAAGGGTCATAAAGAATCTTCTAAATTGCTCTAGATCTGGTACTTTTCTGGTATCTGTATGTAATACAACATTAAACTGTTTATCTATGCTATCCCAGGCTTTATACGCTTTATTATGTTCTCCTACATTACGATAACGGTTGCAGTTTATGCTAAACTTCTCCCCCCCTAGGTCTATTTCCATTTCTGCTTTAGGTGTACAGTTATTAATAATGAACTCCTTTAATAGGTTTACTAACCCAAATGGCCCATCTGCCATCTCCTTATTGTAGAGCTCAATGTCATCCTTAGTGTAGTCTATACCAGCCTTCTGCCATAACTCATGACAAGTTTTACTACTAGCATAAAGCATAGGAGTCGCTGCTGTCTTAAGCATAGTTCTAGACATCCCCTCTAGTGCCCAAGGGTCCTCGAGAGTATCACCAATAACATTAGTCATTTCCATTAGGCGCTTATCGCCTAGTAGTACTCCTACGTGCTGTAGCATACTTGCGCTTGCATCCGTTTCTATAGGCACTGACCATTGGTACGTACCATATCTGTATGTCTCTTGGTCGATTGCTAGGAACCTTCCCATAGCATCACAACCCTTTAGCTCAAAGTACTCGTCAAGCTCATTGTAGAGCCTCTCAAGCCATATAACTTCATGTAGTTCTTTGCGATCCTCCTCATCGTTAAGGTCTAGCTCAGGTAAATTACCCATAATATAGTCTTTTTGACCACATTCTATTTTATCATCAACAGTACCACTACCAGCTTTAAAGCTACCAGTTAGTTCTGCTATAAACAAGAATACTGCGTTGCATTCAGATTTCATTGAAGTCTCCTTCCCCTAATCGTAAGTTATAACTAAGCTTGCCCGAGCATCTTTACTAGATATCGGATTCATTACTTTCTTAAGGCCTTGGCTAATTGCTCGACCTCTACTATCATTGATATTTTCACCAGTAGTATAAGTCTCATAAGCATTATCACAATGCCAATCAAAGATACCTGTACTAACCTTATCGTAATCATAATCCTCACTCTGCATTTCAGGATAAACATCACGCACCTTGTCCATAGACTTAGTGAGATTCTGTTTTTACAGCCTTTTCATACTTCTTTAGCGTTGCTACATCATAACCAAACTGGGTATTACCAGCATCACGGAATCCCTTACGTACTAAACCAGTACGCTTAGTTTTACCATTCTGCCTAACCAGATTGTCTTTAGTAGCTTCTCTACATTCAAGGACATACTTCTTGTATTTATACTTAACTCGGATTTCGTTAATCTCTTCAGGAGTAACAAATTCTAGCAACTTATCTTTGTTAAGTTCAAGACTTAACCATTTACGTCCTGTAAGACTATGACCAGTTATCCAGCCATGATGGCTTAACTTAATCACTAGTTCATTGTAAAGTTCGTACCCTAACTGATCATACCAATGTATACCATTAGTATCATTACCAGCTAAGAAGTTAAGCCATACAGCCTTCCAAAATGCTCTTATATCACTTACTTTATCAGGATGCCGTAGTAGCACTGCTATCCAGGATATCCTAAATTACCTTCTAATATTTCTTCACGCATGTCTGCCTCTCTAGATTTAGTGTATTAAAGGTAAATCAAGGGAGTTTTCACCCCCCTTTCATAAGTCTTACAGTGTGAAGTCAGCTTCACTAATAGCTTCATTAGCCTTATCAAAGTTATTGTTTGCGGTAACTTCAGCTTTTACAAACTCTTTCTCTAGGTTAGATTCAGTTAAAGCTGTTGTATCAACTACTACGTCTAGTACAGACTGCATTACTTGTACAGTACTACTAAGCAACTCTAGGTTATAAGGCTTAGCTGGTTCAATGGTATGGTAGTTACGACTATAATACATAGGACTACCAAAGCTGTTCACAAATTGCTCACATAGCTCTAGAGTTAGTCCTGTATGCATTAGCATCATCTCTTTGTGCTCTGCACACGAGAACAGAATACCTGCAGATAGTTGGTACATCAGATTTACTGGAGTACCATAGTCAAATTTATAACTCTTTACCCATACTCGGTTACTTCGAGTTTTCTTGTTGTGTACAGGCATACTAGCTACAATGCCAGCACACTCATCAACTAAGCGTTGTAACTTAGAAGTTTGCGCCTCATTAGCAGCTACGTGTACTTTAGCAGCCATAAGAGCCTCACTAGATTCCAACTTAAGTTTAGCTGTTAATCGTGCAATTTCCACTTTCTCATTAAGTTCTACAGCATTTGCTTTCATCTTTGCTTCTACTTGTGCTTTCAATTGTTCAATATTCATTAGTATTCCCTTCTTAGTTGAGTTAAATTCTATATTAATCAATAACATAGACCATAACTGCCTCTTACGAAGCAGCTACAGTTCTATACTACTCGTCTTCTACTCAGGTTTGTTCAATAATCATTTTACGTATTCCGTGGGTAGAGCCCCATTTCATAACACGATTTGATGTTAACGATATAATTAACTTGTCTTTAAGTGTGACTAGGTAGTCTGTACCACCATGAGTTACCTCATCACAAGCCCATTCTGTTCTACCTAGGTTTTCATTGTTAACCCTGTAATTTCTTGTTTGAATTAACATCCAAGATCTTAACAAGGGTATCATCACCGCCTACTACCACGTAGTAATGGTCTTATACTTTACGTAGTCACCTACATTTACGTATTTCATGTTAACCTCTATGTGATTTGATTATACCCTTAACCTTAGAGAAGCCTAATTTACCCCTAGCTTCCAACAACTCGTACATATTATGTAACGCTGTAGAGCTTGGGTTACGTTTAATAACATGTATATGCTCTTTTAGTAACTCTATCTGCTCCTCCAAAGCTTTAATGATATCTTTGTTTATATTATTCTGCTCTATCAGCAGTTTAATAACTTTGTCTTCACCTTCTTTGCACATACTTTACTCCTTAACGAAACAGATTCCGTTATCTCGAACAATATTCTTACGCTCTACACCTTGGTAGATGTAATGCTGGATACATTCGTCTCTGACTGGAACTTATCGTAGTCCCCGAACTACCTGAGTTGCCAATACTGACAAAGATACTAATGATATTACTGCGCATATAGCTACTGCTACAAGCAGTGTAACTGTTTTATTGAATGTCATACTTACACCTCTTCCCCGTTGTTACCTTTCTCTTCACTACCTAGTTGATTTTGTTCCCACATTAAGTCACTTTTAGCAGCTTCACGAGTACTGTAATACTGACTAGCTCTTTCATATGGTTGAACTAACCATTCACCTTGATCAGGACCAAACTCAAAGTATTCAATACAGGCTCTACCAATGTAGTAACCTGCAGGACTAAACATTACTGTATATTCAGATATACAGCTATCACCTGATTCTAGGTTACCTGCTTCCTTGCGTATTTCTGCCATCTCATAAAGACGATCTTGAATCTCCGTACTAATCATGATTCTTCTCCTACCATTTCCGTAATTTGGTTGAATACTGCTGGCTCTACGTATATCATAGATCCGCTCACATCCACATTAAACATATCCTCTGCTACTGTTCTACGCATATGCATGATCCTACCTGATCTATGCACATCTTCTGGTTTAGCAGTACTAGCAGTCGTATGCTTGACTCCTTCAACTAATGCAATATATCCATCATCATCTAGTTTGGCATGCTCCTCACACATACCATAACCAGTACAGGTTTTATCTTTAGGTATATCCCTTAGTTTTTTATTGATCAATATACCTGCTCCATATGAGTGCTCTACACCACATACAGGACATAGTAATGTTTCTAAAGCTGCAAAGTTATTCATTGTTATTTACTCCTCCAAATCAAGTTAACGAATGCTCCTAACAAAGCTCCTCCTACGTACTGCAGTAGTATATAGTTCTCTGTATACCCATGCACTATAGCGTTTACACCGAATACTAGTGTTGCTATCGCAGCCGTAATTAATAGTAAATCTTTCATCTTACCATCCTCAAATTTTAGCTTATTAATCAAACAGTAGTATTACTAATATACCTACTATAAAGCAAACTATTGATATCCCTAGGTAAGCTAATACTGCGAAGGGATTTCCTGTATATAGGACTAGTGCTGTTAACAGTATAAAGCAAACCATCATGACTAAGTTAAAGTTACTCATTATACAACTCCCTTTAGTGCCTTTTACCCTTATACCACCTTGCCGGAATATTATACGAATCCTGGCTCAAAATACTGCCGAACCAATCTACTTTTTGTGCTTCTATGTGTATATCATGCTCTGCTATCACACGTTCGATTGAAGCCTCATTAACATTGCAGCCATCACTATTCATTTGTAGTAATGTGTAATCCAGTAGTTCTTGTTGTTCGTTCATCGTGTTACTCCTTCGGTATTATTTACCTGTATGGGTTGTACTTAAGTATTTACTTATTTAGTATTTCTATGCGTAACTAAATAGTTGGCATATTCTAGGGTTAGCTGTTTATGGGTGTACATTATTGATGTCAGTTTATTGACATGTTAGTTAGTGTTAATTTTTGGAGATGCCCGATTTACGGCAATATTCTTCTACTATCACATACAAAAACGCAATAATATTCCACAAATCACCTGATCTGCGCAATAATCTTCCACACCCTATTCTATCCTTTCTTTGTTTACATTCTATCCTGTGAGCTTTTCAAGCCAAGCCTGAGTCTCCTCAAGCTTAGCCTGTTTGTTAAGCATAGCATTCTTCAGTTATGGTTGAGCCAGCCTGTATATACCGTATGTGTATGCAGTCATGTATAACTAGTGAGTCAGTATAATTATCATGTTCAGCTATTACTCTTTCAAACGTCACCTTCTGCGGTGAAGTTATCTTCTGTGTTCGTAACTAGCATTGTGTAGTCTAACATGTCCACGTTGTCACCTTTATAATTAAGTTAATCTAATAGGTCCATCATCTTTGACAGACCTATTGGGCTTATGTTAATCGAAGTTTAGTCCATCAATCTTAGCTATATTTGCGTTAACCTTTTCAGCGTCAACATCAACAGCTAATTGTTCGTAGCGCTTGGCTACTTTACCTTTATGTTCACGGTTGTACACAGTTGCCTCACGAGTAGCTACGTCAGTCATTTCAACTACCATACCAAACCCGCCAAGCTTGTACACCACACCTATCATTACTAACAATACTACTACAGTCGCTATAGCTTCCATAATCTTTCCTTTTAAGTTTAATCAAGTTAAGTTATCCCCTTAGCCTAAAGCCAAAAGAGAATCACATATGAAAATAAAAGCCTAAAGTCTAAGGTGGAAAGCTAAAGCCGTTCTATCCTGGTCAGGTGGAGATTTAAAAACCAAACTAACCGTAAGGTTAGTCTGGTTATCCTAGCTAGTCTAGGAACGAGAGGTCTACCTCTCCCTGCAAGGCTTTAGCCTTGTTGATCAATGACCAAACCATACGGTTTGGAGCTGAGCCCAGCACTGGGATTAGTTGCGCTTGCATGCGCGGATAGTCAGTTTCACTGTCTATCTCAAACTCGTTTACTAGTTTCTTAAGTAGCTCTTGCTGCTTCTTAGTCAATGTCTTCATGTCATACTCCTACTTAGTGATTGAATTTATTCACCTATGAAATTAAAGGATTCCTTTGACGAAGTCGGGGGGGTCCTCCAAGCCAGCTAAGCCAGCTGTG
>CM062296.1:874709400-874746605 GCA_031216915.1 Pictodentalium vernedei | reverse complement strand
TACAACGAGCTTCGCCGCTCCCAATCCATTACCCCCCCCCCCCCCCCACCCCCCCCCCACCCCCCCCCGCTCCACGTTTCAATCAGCATGTAGTGGGCCTAATGCACTATTATGATTAATGTTGTTCAGCATTAAATTTAAATGTCAATGTCACGATTCCTAACTGGCATTGTAAAAAAGAAATGCAATGGAATTTCCTTTTTTATACAGGCCATGAGATCACTCTCAGCCCTCCCTGTCTGTCATATTGGTATATAGCCTACATCTAATACTCTTTCCGCCCGCCTATAGCCTACATATTCCTTTCAAAGCTTCCTGAATTTTTAACTTCGGACAACAAGGTAGCGCTGTCTTAAATTAACCACCAGTTTTTTTTTATTAAAAGTTTGGTTGTGCCTTGACAATAAATAGAACTCGAGGACGGGTGCAACAATTGTTTTGCAGAAAGGCTTTTACTTTACAGCCCACATCCATTCTTCTGTTCTGTCGTCTGCAGGACAAGAACAACGCAGGACGTAGTTTCGCTTTCCGGTTAACTTTTGTACAACCTAGGAAGGAATGTCACGCCATCATTGTTGTTCCAACGGCGTCGAGACGACAAGTAGAAGTCGAACGGAGAGTATTTTTTATCAAATAAAGAAGCCGTAGTATGATGATTTGATAATTAATTTATGATAAACATGAGGTTACATACCTTGTGGATAGCTGTACAAGAAAAGTGTGTTGATGAATCTTTCTTCAATGGACGAATTCACAAATGAACTGGCAAGGGGGTATCGGTCAGGGAAAAAAAAAGCTTTCATTACTTGTCTATATTATAACGACTGCTGAATGTGTAACACGGGGTCAGAACTGATGTGGTGCATTCATTGTTATCGTTGAAAAAGTGGTTGCAGTCACAACTTCCAGCAACTGTGTTCCAATGAGTGGGTAATGACCTATGTTTTTGAGAAAAAAAATGAAAAAATAATGAAAATTAATTGGCGATTTTTGAGAATAGCGCTGGCCGGTTTTGTCGTTACATTGGGTAAAGGGTTAAGCAATAATTAGAATACGACGCAAACCCAAGTACACTGTAGGAAATTAAGATAGTTCATTAATCCATTGCAGCAGGCTACGTTAGAGACCCTCACTTAAGTTACATCTAATTTCTATTCCTAAATTCCCTTTGGGCACTGGTCCAATTCGCCAGTCAATTCACTGTCGAAAATGTGAATGAAAGGAATCTGAACAGAGTGAGGAAGCCATGATATGACGTTTGGAGAGCTGAACTGCAGATGGCACCTGCCCAAGTTGGAATTCCAGCGGAGAATAGCTAATTTTATAGTTTTGATATTTATGTGCTATTCTCCGCTGGAAGTCTAAACGAGTTTTTGCTTGCAGTCGTTCGTAACAGATTTTCGGTACGAAAGGTTTGGACGTGTTAAAAGCACTAAATACCTGCCTTGACAATGTAATTTCTATTCAGTTTGAAGCTGGTCATCCCTTCTACAGTTTTGAACAAAATGACGGCTGAGCATGGTGCATTTCATGCATACGAGACAATTATAATCAACGGACCCCCTGCTTTTTTTCACAAAACAAAACAAACAAATCGGGGAATACTGGGCAGTCGTGACGTTTTTGTTTTGTGCGTGCCGCAAATAATCAAAATATGGAACTCCGGAATTTGAAACGGACTGGCATTTCCATATTATCTCACACAACAAAACGGGACTATTTTCGAGCTTTGTGTCATTTGAAAACTCGTAAGGCGTCAACGGAGATTTCGAAATTGGCCATGTTTTGGTTTAAATATAAAACAGTAAAAACAATAACCCGGTAATGGCGCCGAAACGAATGGACCTTTTCATCGATGTAGAAACGGAAATTCGATCGCAATTGCGCAGCGGGGGTTGATAATCTGCTCTGTGCGAATGCGACCGAGTTGGTGACCTCATCTGCGCGAATGAGATCGAGATTCCGATTTCGCATCGATGAAAAGGTCCATTCGTTTCGGCGCCATTACCGGGTTATTGTTTTTACTGTTTTATATTTAAACCAAAACATGGCCAATTTCGAAATCTCCGTTGACGCCTCACGAGTATTCAAATGACGGTATTTAAAGAATAAAACATAGTTTTGGATCAATAAACTCTGCCTAAATGTAAGGAAATACGTGTACTGTCGATTGCAGCCGGTAATATGGGCGAAAGTTTGATATATATCCCTAATTTCGAGTTTTGAGTTCCCATAAAAAACTTGATGGGAACTTTTTCTATGGGATTGAATGGGAAGAATCTGAACGTAGAGGGGTAGCCACTACGTTCGGATCGCTGAACTAGCTTTTTCTGAAATGTGACAGATGTTGTCACAGATCGTCCCTCAGATATCACCATTCCAGACTCTCCAAACTGCATAAACGAACCGAATGTTGGTTCACACCATTCAGAAGCTAAGCGTTGAAAGAGTTTATACAAGAAATTTAATTGCAGGAATCGGTCTCCAACTACTATCTGACAGTATCTGTCGTCCAAATCATCTTCGGTGCTCCACCTCTGTCAACTATATTAGGGTTATAAACCGTCATATTGTATTTTACAAAATTTTAACCACAATTGTAACCGTACATAAAGTTGATGTATTTGAAAGAACAAAAGGAGGCTTAAGGTGGTGCCAATGACATCCGTATTTATATGGTTTTCTCGGCCATTGTCCGGAGCAAAATACTTCAAATTAGACAATTTCATTATTTTTTGCTGTTGTGGTGGATAAAGAGATCAAATCTTGAATAAAACAGGCTCTTCTGTCGAGGAAGTGAACAGTTAGCTTATTCTCAAACTGATGGACAAAAACTTATTAGAATAAGGACTTGACAGACACTCGAATTAACCGTTATTGTAATAAATTTATTACAACAGTGGTTGGTGGCAGTGGTGGCGCCGGGGAGGGGGGGGGGGGGGGTCAGGGGGGCTATAGCCCCCCCCCCCCCCCCCCCGTCGGAGAGGTCCCAGCCCCCCTGTCGGAGATTTTTAGTCAGTCCGTCGGAGAGTCTCGTAAACCCGATTTCACGAGAAATTTCCGACAATCGAATGTAGATATCTCGTCGTGTCAGTCTCGAACCCGTGCAGCACTGGAACTTTGATAGAGAATAGTGATTCTCACGAAATTCCTTATTGTCGTTCATCAAACTGGCTTTATAGATGAAATATTTTTTCCCGATCTTATTATAATATGTTTGCTTTAACCCTTTACCTAAGGTAACGGCCAAAACCGGCCAGGGCTATTCTCAAAAATCGCCATTAATTTTCAATTATTTTTTTCATTTTTTGTCTCAAAAACATAGGTTATGACCCCTCGTTGGAACGAGCTCGACGAGCTCGTTCCAACGAGGGGTCATAACCTATGTTTTTGAGACAAAAAATGAAAAACATTAGTTATTCAAGAATTATTTTTGCAAATGTCGTCTGCTTTTCAGGTTAGGTAAAGGGTTAGATAATCAACAAACATACTCAATTTGCTTCTATTTTGGTTTTCCAATTTACCAATTTCACTCATTTTCCTTCGATTGGGAGGTCAAATGTTATAGCCCCCCTATCGGGGAGGTCAGCTCCCCTGTCGAGAAATCTCTGGCGTCACTCCTGGTTGGTGGAAATGTGTGCGTCAACCATAATGGTTAAAAGTTTATTACAACAGCGGTCGTTGAAAATGTTTGCATTGAGCCACCAACCGATATTGTAATAAGTTTATTATAATTACGATTGATGAAAAAGTTCGCGCCAACTGTTATGGGAACAAGTTTATTACAATAGCTCTTGATGAAAAGTTTATATTAATCGCTATTGTAATAAGTTGATTACAATAACGGTTAAATGAAATATGTGCTCCAAGCACTGCCGTTATAAACTTATTACACTAGCGGATGTATTTGCCCGGGGAAAGGTGCCCCCCCCCCCCACCCCCGCCCATCATTTCTTTCGGCTCCCCTGATTCCTTGCATATTTTATCTTTCCGTTCGATCTTTTGTTTTCCTCGAATTATTCCTCACCACATCCTCTTCCCGTTCCGGTTCCACCTTGCGATTTATATTCCGGCAAATTCAAAAGATGTGTTGCTAACAGGCCTGGTGCTGATGCCAACGAAAACAGTGGTAACTTTAATCCACAGCACTCTGGGATTTTTTATCTAATCATAATTATGAGCCCCTTTTTATTCTCGTGTAAATCATTTGGGCTGAAACACACAGGTTCAGATTTTGCAACAAATCCATTGAGAACATTGAACAAATGTATGCCATTCTCAACTGTGTAATTTTTTTAAATTAACCCCCTCCCTTTATTCTCGTTGAGTCAGCCTTCATTTTCAAGCGGTTGAATTATCAAGGTGTGTTTGGGGGGGGGGGGGGGGGGGGGCGTGTGGGGGGAGGGGGTAGATGCAGTGGTTTTAACAAATGATCGTTTGATATTGCACCTCAGATAAGATAAAAATTTATTCAGCAAATACATCAGAACAAAAGCAGATCACAACACACAAAATCAACATAAACAGAATCTTAAAACACACTAATTCATAATTATTACGACATACATAATTCATATTACAGATAAGTACCTCTGTAATATGATTTACGTATGTCATAATATGAATTAGTGGGTTCATTTTAACGGTAAACTTCATTTTTTTCGAACTGACCATTCACAGGCATGCACGCGAGCTGTTTCGTTTCGCTCTGCAGCCCTACACCGATTTTTCAGTCAATCGTGGAATTCTTTGATGAGGTTCCGCTCCACAGTTTCGCACTATTGCACAGGGGTGAAATTCTAAACAAAGGGTGTATGTTGAAACTAAGGCCATGTAAAATAGAGATATATTTTTAGTATCAGATATATGATTACATTAGGCTTTTTGTTGGACAAGAGAATTTGAAGTTTTGGTCCCAAAGTTGGAGTCTGATTTATAGGGGTAAATTACCAGATGAATTATGGGAAACAGTGGCTTCGAAAAATTGGCTATTTTTTTAAATGTAATTTTTACACGGGTTTGTTACCAGACAGGTAACTAAAAAATGAGACGGAAACATATAATTTTTTTTTTGCATTTTAGAAACAACTGATGCTCTGCTCCAGGGGTGGGTAGGTGGGGTTGGTGGGAAAATTCTGCTTTTGAGGCTGCTGGGTGGCTGAAAATGACTGGTTTCGGTATTTTTTCGGGCAATTTTTCAGGTTGAAGTCTTGCCTTTGACAATAAATAATTCCACCCACATTCAGATTGTTTATTTCTACTTAGTCAGATAGTGTTATATGTTTTTTGTGGATTTGGGAAATGTAATACATGTAATGGGTTAGATAACTAAGTTACAGGATATTTGCATTTGAAGAGAGTGTATGGCATGTCACATTTGGAAATGCCTGGAAAACTGTGGAGCGGAACCTTAAAGAGCATTCTGCCGACGGTGTCAATTCTTGAACCAGGAAGTTCCTTATTTGTGTTTGAGTTATAAATACACCATTTTTCAAAAAACATTTCATTATTTCTGGTTTGTGTGCTATTGTTAGTAGTAGTTCACATTCAGCAAGTGATATCTCAGCACAACTGGAAGGAAATAAGTGGAAATTTTGAGAAATTTATTGATGTAGCCTAATTTCGCACTTGTTTTGAATTTTCGTCAAGATTTCAAAAACATTAAGGTAGAGCACTGCCTTTCCTAAACACCGAGCCTTGTATTTATGACAAATTTGTGCAGTTATGGACAGTCTGGTTGTTACTGTTGACCAGAGATTTGCAGTTATGGTGTCTACTTTTTCATTTTGGTCATTGGTGTCATGTCTGTGTGTCATCCGTCCGTCAAGCTGTTCACGCTTTCATATCTAGAGAGCAACACCCACCCCCCAAAAGCTATGGTTATTAGTGTTTATTGTTTTACATTTTGATTGTATTTAACAGTGCTATTGGCAGGACATGGGTAGTCAATGTGGCTGGTGGTAATAACAAAAATACTTTCTGAAGTGGCTCAGAGAAATGGGGAGGGGGTGGGGGGTGTTGAGATGGTGTGGTGTGGTTGTGAAAATCGGGGTAAAATGGCTGAAAAAGCTATGCGGCAATCAGAAAGGACATGCTGTATCTTTTTACTGATTGAAAATAGAGACTTGTGGTTTTTGTTCATTCAACTCAGGATAGACTCCAGATTATTTTGCCCGAGTGAAATCCAAGGGGAGATCACTCTTGTTTTCTCTTTAAGGTTCCGCTCCACAGTTTCGCACTATTGCACAGGGGTGAAATTCTAAACAAAGGGTGTATGTTGAAACTAAGGCCATGTAAAATAGAGATATATTTTTAGTATCAGATATATGATTACATTAGGCTTTTTGTTGGACAAGAGAATTTGAAGTTTTGGTCCCAAAGTTGGAGTCTGATTTATAGGGGTAAATTACCAGATGAATTATGGGAAACAGTGGCTTCGAAAAATTGGCTATTTTTTTAAATGTAATTTTTACACGGGTTTGTTACCAGACAGGTAACTAAAAAATGAGACGGAAACATATAATTTTTTTTTTGCATTTTAGAAACAACTGATGCTCTGCTCCAGGGGTGGGTAGGTGGGGTTGGTGGGAAAATTCTGCTTTTGAGGCTGCTGGGTGGCTGAAAATGACTGGTTTCGGTATTTTTTCGGGCAATTTTTCAGGTTGAAGTCTTGCCTTTGACAATAAATAATTCCACCCACATTCAGATTGTTTATTTCTACTTAGTCAGATAGTGTTATATGTTTTTTGTGGATTTGGGAAATGTAATACATGTAATGGGTTAGATAACTAAGTTACAGGATATTTGCATTTGAAGAGAGTGTATGGCATGTCACATTTGGAAATGCCTGGAAAACTGTGGAGCGGAACCTGAGGGAATTCACGAAAAAACTGCGGTGCCGACTCGATTAATAAAAAAGTAGATTTCGTGATATTTTGAACGTTTTACATTACAATGACTAATAAACTTTCTTTAGTAATGTGTATACTACACACGAAGTGTTGTAACTTGTATATTTGTCAAATACTACGTATATATTTCATGAAGAACAATACTGTGGTCATGTTTCCCAATTCGTGCAACTGATTGGAAAAAATCGCTTCTTTCGTTGAGCTTTGTTTGCAGCAATAAATTTCCGATTTTAAATATAAACTGCAAACAAAGCTCAAAAGTTGGGCTAGTAGGCCTACCTGCCCCAACATGGCAACGGAAAATGGTCGCATAATATTTCCAAACCAATATAGGGGAAGTAACTCCAGTCATTCAATTTCCTTTTCGTCAGTGAAATTAACTCTCATTGCATCATTCAACATTTGACATGAAAATTACCTGACATCTCACGAAGTTTATTCGATATACTCAGAGTTTTCATGACGTACTTATGCAAGGACTAATATTATTTTGCATTCTGTGTCGCAATCCGTGCAGTCAAGTCTATTCAATTAATTCTATCTAAACAATGTAACATGGCAGCGCTGTATCTGCAAACCTTCATAAAACATTAAATCTGTTAAGTTAACGCAGTCAAACGACGATTACCTTAATGTCCTTATCCTGCTGTATCAAGTGAATGGGTTGGAGACCCAGAGAAGTGCTGAACTGAGTGAACTCTGAAAATGTTGTAGCTTTAAAAATTCGCACATTGAAAACGATAAGTTTCCTCTTGGCAGTCGATCAATAAAATACACTGATCTATATATAGGCCTAAATTGTTTATGTAAATGCATGTTGCAGTAGGTCAATTCATCAAGTGCTGCTGAACCATCCCATTTTTGCTTTGAACACTGGGATATTTTCAGAAGGAAAATCGATATCACTTGGGTTGGTTCCTTTTACCGAGTCATGTTACTCTCGTAAAAATGCAGGACTGAGAAGAAGTACAGTTAAAAATAATCTATTTGATGAATGCATCGACGGCCCGACCGTCAAAAATTCAAATTGGCGTGTTCTGCGACGTGACCTCCGTTGTTCTGGTTGGCGGTATGATTTCTTGTGAACCACCCGTCGCAATGCTTTCATATGTGGTATTCGTCGTCGTTTACTGAGAGAGATTCAAGTTTGTTCACAGAATGTTTCTTGTTAATGTTCTAAAACGAAGAGATTGCATGATTTATGCACAAAATAAGACTGTTTCGTCAGGTTTCGTGGGCATTTTTTTGCGCGCTTGTGCTTGCACTAGCCGTTTTTTTTTTGTCAAGATTTAATCGCTTTGTTTCAAAACCCTTTCATTGCTACTGTACAATAGGCTATAGCCTAAGCGCCCAGGTCACCAGTCTAATACTGTAAGAAATTCGACGCTCTTATAGCCTTGAACCAATCTAGCCCTCAAATAGGTCATCGCCAATTTTTACATTCACCCGTCTACGGTTCGCTTTTCCTACCAATATATATCTTTGTAAGTAAAAACACATCACATTACATCAGCGGTCGTCTGCTCGCAAATTTACCACAAAGGGTGTGTAAACAAATATCACATTACAGCGTTGAATTCCTAACAGAATTAGACTGGTGACCCGAAAGCTTGGCTATAGCCGTGACATATGAGCTTCCCTACAGCACAAACTGCAATTGGTGCCCCCCCCCCCCCCCCCCACACACACACACGCACAATATTTTACATAGTTCTAGAGGAATGGTCAGGTTCGTAGCTAGGATTTCCTATATGGGGTGGGGAGGGCCATAATGGGGGGGGGGGGGGGCAGAGGTGCCAGGTCGATATATACCACAGGCATATCCGAAGGCCGTAGGCCTGATGTGGGTGGTATGGTTCTTCCATTGATGGGGTTCTGGGGCCAGACCCACCCCACCTCAAGCCTACGGTATCCCCCTCTCATTGATGGGGGTTCGAGAAAAATTTTGAAAATTCAAAGCCTTGAGTGTGAATCTGGGGTCCTTTGGTGCTTTAATTTTCCCCTTTTGAGGAGGGCTACTGTAATTTTTAGGGGGCCATGCCCCCCTCCTATCTCGGCCCCAGCCCCCTGGATACGCCACTGGGAATGGTTGAAGTGATGATGTTTCGTCGCATTTGTATTCACATTATCGAACAATAGTTAACGCTACAAAAAAAATTACCACCAGATACCCGAGCTATCACGTAAATTATGTTGGGGGTACATCCCTCTCATTTCCTGACTGTCCTACCCCAACTACAAAACATGGCACTACATTTGTATAACAGGCAGGTAGAGAAGTAACTGAAGCACAGCGTTATATTATTTTATCCACATTGCCCGAATATTGTTGACGTTTTGATGTAAATGCCTGGTGTGGGCGGAAAACGCCACATTTAAATTCACTGCACAAAGTCAAAATCGTCGGACGTTTTATCACTCGTTGGTCCCAAATACCAAGATGAAATCATTTTGAACATCAGGCGTCGGATACCTGAGATATGACGTAAGCAACGTCGGATACTTGAGATATCACGTAAGCAACGTCGGATACCTGAGATATGACGTAAGCAACGTCGGATACCTGAGATATGACGTAAGCAGCATCGGGGGTACCTATCTTACGTTCTTGTGTTCATTCTCTTTTCATCCTCTCTTTCAGGGTATGTTTTTTCGGAATTTTTCTAATATAATCCCGATAGACACCAAACTTGGCAGCCAAAACGGCGTTTGTCGTCAAAACAGCGTTTCCCGCACTCTCGGCGGCGTTCGTCATGCTTCATTGAATGCAGGCCTGAAAGGAACAGTCTGACATTTGCAGAATGAGGTCCCCAGAGGATGAATTTGATGGTGCTATCTCATACAGCGGGCCAATTTATCCTCTGGGTTCCTCTTTCTGTTTAGTTTTGAGATCCTAATTCAGACTGATGTTCACAGAGGGTAAATATAGTGATGCTACCCTGCTATGCGGGGTACCAACACTAAATTCGCCCTCAGAGGACCTCATTTTACAGATGACAGTCTGCTTATTTTCTTCTGGAAATTCGCTTTGCGATTTCAAAACCACCTAGTTTTCTTTCAAGTCAGATCAGTTCTTCGTCGATAGGTAGTTAGTATCGTCTATCACATTCGAAATTTGAATGCTTCGTGTGGTTGTCTCACTTGTCTCACTTTCAGATGTCTCACTTGTCTCACTTGTAGCCAATAATGCAGCTTTAGATGCTTTGACGCCGTGGCGAGTGTTGCAGAAATTCGATTTTCACTCGCACCTCACTCGAAGAGTTGTTCTGAAATAATATTTTGTTATCAGTTCTGGTACGAATACGATAGCAGACTTCCAGGAACCATTGATGCCTGCTGTCAACTCGGTGATTGCATATATATTTCGAGTTCTATACATCACAACCTTATAATTTGTGGATATTTAATTTAACCCTTTATCCAACGTAACGACAAAAAACTACCTGTGCTATCTCTATATTCACAAAATCACCATTCAATTTTCATTATTTTTGTATCAGAAACATAGGTTATGACCCCTCATTGGAACGAACTCATTGAACTCGTTCCAATAAGGGGTCATAATTTATGTTTTTGATTCAAAAAATAAAAAAAAAACACTTATTTAAGAATTTTGTTTGTAAGCGTCGTCTGCTTTTCCTGTTAGGTAAAAGGTTAATTTAAATTTATGGAATATCAAAGTAAATTTTCCTTACTTATATTGCACCGTAAACTGCAGCACGGACGGAAAAAATATGGAGAGACCAGAGTTTTGCGTGAGTGCTCTAACTGCTCTTGCTACGTTGTAAAATGAAATGAGAAAATGTGAGGTTGGGAGCACACATGATGCAATGTTTTCTATTTGTGGGAGGTTACGCTTTTCATTATTTGTTGTTTCCAAATTAGCCAAGAAAAAAAAAAAAAAACAAATAAAAAAGAAAGAAAAAAATGTGAACTGTCTAACTTTCCATGTAAAAGTCACATGAAAATGTAGGCTTGTGTTTTTGAAATAACAATTCTATCTGGTGTCCAGTTGATAAAACTCTATTCTTGTTCTTTGTGCTATTTTCGATTTTTCTGCTCTTTTCCAAATATGTCAGGGAATAAGGAAGGCCACTCTTCAAGTTTTTCATATCATACCATCATCCATGTACAGTGGCGTAGATAGCTTTTCGCTGGCGGAGGGGCAAGTCCAAAATTTTCCGACAGACCGAAAATTTTCCGACAGTGTAACAACAACAAAAACCCAAAACAAACAGAAAGAATCTGTTGTTTACTGCAAATGTACTGAAAAATGGTCTTTTTTACCCAAAATTTACCCAAAATGGCATGTTTTTATCCCCAAAGCTAGCATTTTAATGTTATTAGGCATAAATTCGCCTAAAAATGGTCCCAAAAAATTTCCAACAAAACTTCTGGTGGGGGGCCTCCGCCCCCCCCCCCCCCCTTTATCTACGCCACTGTTCATGTACTATAAACTCTGTGTGTCTGTATCCAGTTTTATTGTAAAGCAGTGACGGTTTCAGACTGGGCGGCCAAGAGCACGCCTCCTCTAAAATTGACCTGTTTTCTAACAAGTGCACACATGCGGTAATAAACATGTGTTCTGCTCATCGCCCTTCAACACACCAGAAACTACCCGTGACAGTTTATTACCTTTCAGGGGGGTCCTTGAATAGGCCCAAGCCACTCTCTTTTAACCCTTTAACTAACATGGAAAGCAGACGACACTTGCAAACAAAATTCTTGACTATTTTTTTTCACAAATATAGATTATGACACCTCATTGGAACGAGCTCGACGAGCTCGTTCCAACGAGGGGTCATAACCTATATTTTAAGACAAAAAATAAAAAAAAAATGAAAACTAATTGGCAATTTTTGTGAAAACCGCTGGGTAAAGGGTTAATAATGCTGAGAACACTGGCTGACTAGAATTTCCATTCGCATCACCAGCAACCACGATGACTTCTATGTCAACCACTACAATTGCTGTATCACCAATGAAAACTAAACCAACAAACACAACTACTACTCCATCAACTACCACAAAAACCAATACACCTTCAACACCTACCACTACAACACCAAGCACTGGATTACTTCATCAACATCTAGTACACCAACAGCCACAACAACACCAACTACCTTCCGAATTACAACTCAAAAACACTGCAACAACAACAACTACTACTACTTTACCAGCCATAGCAGTAAGACCAACCACTAACTCTTATACCAACAACCACCTATAGCCACAGCACCAAGCGCCACAACCATAGTAACCACAACCACGCCAACCTTTACTTGACCAATAGCCACAACAACAAAAAAATTACTACAACTACTACCTCAACCACTAATTACACCCACTGAACCAGATACGCCACATACCACTACAACTAACGAACTATGACACTAACTACCACATCTACATCACTAACTACTCCAACACCAATCACTTCACCTATTACACGAACCACGACAACACTAACCACTCCAACACCAACCACTTCACTTACTACACGAACCACTACAACACTAACCACTCCAACACCAACCACTTCACTTACTACACCAACCACGACAACACTAACCACTCCAACACCAACCACTTCACCTACTACACGAACCACTACAACACTAGCCACTCCAACACTAACCACTTCATCTACTACACGAACCACTACAACACTAACCACTCCAACATCAACCACTTCACTTACTACACGAACCAAGACAACACTAACCACTCCAACACCAACCACTTCACCTACTACACGAAGCACTACAACACTAGCCACTCCAACACTAACCACTTCACCTACTACACCAACCACTACAACACTAGCCACTCCAACACTAACCACTTCACCTACTACACCAACCACTACAACACTAACCACTCCAACACCAACCACTTCATCTACTACACCAACCACTACAACACTAACCACTCCAACACCAACCATTTCACCTACTACACGAACCACTACAACACTAACCACTCCAACACTAACCACTTCACCTACTTCACGAACCACTACAACACTAACCACTCCAACACTAACCACTTCATCTACTACACGAACCATTACAACACTAACCACTCCAACACCAACCACTTCACCTACTACAAGAACCACTACAACACTAACCACTCCAACACTAACCACTTCATCTACTACACGAACCACTACAACACTAACCGCTCCAGCACCAACCACTACACCTACAACACGAACCACTACAACACTAACCACTCCAACACTAACCACTACACCTACTACACGAACCACTACAACACTAACCACTCCAACACTAACCACTTCATCTACTACACGAACCGCTACAACACTAGCCACTCCAACACTAACCACTTCACCTACTACACCAACCACTACAACACTAACCACTCCAACACTAACCACTTCATCTACTACACCAACCACTACAACACTAACCACTTCACCTACTACACCAACCACTCCAACACCAACCACTTCACCTACTACACGAACCACTACAACACTAGCCACTCCAACACTAACCACTTCATCTACTACACGAACCACTACAACACTAACCACTCCAACACCAATCACTTCACTTACTACACGAACCACGACAACACTAACCATTCCAACACTAACCACTTCACCTACTACACCAACCACCACAACACTAACCACTCCAACACTAACCACTTCATCTACTACACGAACCACTACAACACTAACCACTCCAACACCAACCACTTCACCTACTACACCAACCACTACAACACTAACCACTCCAACACCAACCACTTCACCTACTACACGAACCACTACAACACTAACCACTCCAACACTAACCACTTCACCTACTACACGAACCACTACAACACTAACCACTCCAACACTAACCACTTCACCTACTACACCAACCACTACAACACTAACCACTACAACACTAACCACTTCACCTACTACACGAACCACTACAACACTAACCACTCCAACACCAACCACTACACCTACTACACGAACCACTACAACACTAACCACTCCAACACTAACCACTTCATCTACTACACGAACCACTACAACACCAACCACTACAATACTAACCACTACAACACTAACCACTACAACACTAACCACTACGACACTAACCACTCCAACACAAACCACTACACCTACTACACGAACCACTACAACACTAACCACTCCAACACTAACCACTTCATCTACTACACCAATCACTACAACACTAACCACTTCACCTACTACACCAACCACTACAACACTAACCACTCCAACACTAACCACTTCACCTACTACACGAACCACTACAACACCAACCACTACAACACTAACCAATCCAACACTAACCACTTCACCTACTACACGAACCACTACAACACTAGCCACTCCAACACTAACCACTTCATCTACTACACCAACCACTACAACACTAACCACTCCAACACCAACCACTTCACCTACTACACCAACCACTACAACACTAACCACTTCAACACTAACCACTTCATCTACTACACGAACCACTACAACACTAACCAATCCAACACCAACCACTACACCTACTACACCAACCACTACAACACTAACCACTACAACACTAACCACTCCAACACTAACCACTTCATCTACTACACCAACCACTACAACACTAACCACTTCACCTACTACACCAACCACTACAACACTAACCACTCCAACACTAACCACTTCACCTACTACACGAACCACTACAACACTAAGCACTCCAACACAAACCACTTCACCTACTACACCAACCACTACAACACTAACCACTACAACACCAACCACTTCACCTACTACACCAACCACTACAACACTAACCACTCCAACACTAACCACTCCAACACTAACCACTCCAACACTAACCACTTCACCTACTACACCAACCACTACAACATTAACCACTCCAACACTAACCACTTCACCTACTGCACGAACCACTACAACACTAACCACTCCAACACTAACCACTTCATCTACTGCACGAACCACTACAACACTAACCACTACAACACCAACCACTTCACCTACTACACCAACAACTACAACACTAACCACTACAACACTAACCACTACACCTACTACACGAACCACTACAACACTAACCACTCAAACACTAACCACTTCACCTACTACACTACCAACTACAACACTAACCACTCCAACACTAACCACTTCACCTACTACACCAACCACTACAACACTAACCACTCCAACACTAACCACTTCACCTACTACCCCAACCACTACAACACCAACCACTTCACCTACTACACCAACCACTACAACACTAACCACTTCATCTACTACACGAACCACTACAACACTAACCACTACAACACCAACCACTTCACCTACTACACGAACCACTACAACACTAACCACTCCAACACTAACCACTTCACCTACTACACCAACCACTACAACACTAACCACTCCAACACTAACCACTTCATCTACTACACGAACCACTACAACACTAACCACTCCAACACCAACCACTTCACCTACTACACCAACCACTACAACACTAACCACTCCAACACTAACCACTTCATCTACTACACGAACCACTACAACACTAACCACTCCAACACCAACCACTTCACCTACTACACCAACCACTACAACACTAACCACGCCAACACCAACCACTTCATCTACTACACCAACCACTACAACACTAACCACTCCAACACCAACCACTTCACATACTACACCAACCACTACAACACTAACCACTACAACACTAACCACTTCACCTACTACACCAACCACTACAACACTAACCACTCCAACACTAACCACTTCATCTACTACACCAACCACTACAACACTAACCACTCCAACACCAACCACTTCATCTACTACACCAACCACTGCAACACCAACCACTACAACACTAACCAATCCAATACTAACCACTTCACCTACTACACGAACAACTACAACACTAACCACTCCAACACTAACCACTTCATCTACTACACCAACCACTACAACACTAACCACTCCAACACTAACCACTTCACCTACTGCACGAACCACTACAACACTAACCACTCCAACACTAACCACTTCATCTACTGCACGAACCACTACAACACTAACCACTCCAACACTAACCACTTCACCTACTACACCAACCACTACAACACTAACCACTCCAACACTAACCACTACACCTACTACACGAACCACTACAACACTAACCACTCCAACACTAACCACTTCACCTACTACACCAACCACTACAACACTAACCACTACAACACTAACCACTACACCTACTACACGAACAACTACAACACTAACCACTCCAACACTAACCACTTCACCTACTACACCAACCACTACAACACTAACCACTCCAACACTAACCACTTCACCTACTACACCAACCACTACAACACTAACCACTCCAACACTAACCACTTCACCTACTACACCAACCACTACAACACCAAACACTTCACCTACTACACCAACCACTACAACACTAACCACTCCAACACTAACCACTCCAACACTAACCACTCCAACACTAACCACTTCACCTACTACACCAACCACTACAACATTAACCACTCCAACACTAACCACTTCACCTACTGCGCGAACCACTACAACACTAACCACTCCCACACTAACCACTTCATCTACTGCACGAACCACTACAACACTAACCACTCCAACACCAACCACTTCACCTACTACACCACTAACCAATCCAACACTAACCACTCCAACACTAACCACTCCAACACTAACCACTTCACCTACCACACCAACCACTACAACACTAACCACTCCAACACTAACCACTTCACCTACTACACGAACCACTACAACACTAACCACTCCAACACCAACCACTTCACCTACTACACCAACCACTACAACACTAACCACTCCAACACTAACCACTTCACCTACTACACCAACCACTACAACACTAACCACTCCAACACCAACCACTTCACCTACTACACGAACCACTACAACACTAACCACTCCAACACTAACCACTTCACCTACTACACCAACCACTACAACACTAAACACTCCAACACTAACCACTTCCCCTACCACACGAACCACTACAACATTAACCACTCCAACACTAACCACTTCACCTACTACACTAACCACTTCAACACTAACCACTCCAACACCAACCACTTCACCTACTGCACGAACCACTACAACACTAAACACTCCAACACTAACCACTTCACCTACTACACCAACCACTACAACACTAACCACTCCAACACTAACCACTTCACCTACTACACGAACCACTACAACACTAACCACTCCAACACCAACCACTTCACCTACTACACCATTAACCAATCCAACACCAACCACTCCAACACTAACCACTCCAACACTAACCACTTCACCTACTACACCATCCACTACAACGCTAACCACTCCGACACTAACCACTTCACCTACTACACCAACCACTACAACACTAACCACTCCAACAGTAGCCACTCCAACACCAACCACTACAACACTAACCACTCCAACACCAACCACTTCACCTACTACACCAACCACTACAACACTAACCACTTCACCTACTACACAAACCACTACAACACTAACCACTCCAACACCAACCACTTCACCTACTACACCAACCACTCCAACACTAACCACTTCATCTACTACACGAACCACTACAACACTAACCACTCCAACACCAACCACTACACCTACTACACCAACCACTACAACACTAACCACTACAACACTAACCACTCCAACACTAACCACTTCACCTACTACACCAACCACTACAACACTAGCCACTCCAACACTAACAACTTCATCCACTACACTAACCACTACAACACTAACCACTCCAACACCAACCACTTCATCTACTACACCAACCACTACAACACTAACCACTCCAACACTAAGCACTTCACCTACTACACCAACCACTACAACACTCACCACTCCAACACTAACCACTTCATCTGCTACACGAACCACTACAGCACTAACCACGCCAACACCAACCACTTCACCTACTACAAGAACCACTACAACACTAACCACTCCAACACTAACCACTCCACCTACTACACCAACCACTACAACACTCACCACTCCAACACTAACCACTTCATCTGCTACACGAACCACTACAGCACTAACCACGCCAACACCAACCACTTCACCTACTACAAGAACCACTACAACATTAACCACTCCAACACCAACCACTACACCTACTGCACCAACCACTACAACACTAACCACTACAACACTAACCACTCCAACACTAACCACTTCATCTACTTCACGAACCACTACAATACTAACCACTCCAACATTAACCACTTCACCTACTACACCAACCACTACAACACTAACCACTCCAACACTAACCACTTCACCTACTACACCAACCATCACAACACTAACGACTCCAACACTAACCACTTCACCTACTACACCAACCATCACAACACTAACCACTCCAACACTAACCACTCCGCCTACTACACGAACCACTACAACACTAACCATTCCAACACTAACCCCTTCATCTAGTACACCAACCACTACAACACTAACCACTCCAACACTAACCACTTCACCTACTACACGAACCACTCCAACACTAACCACTCCAACACTAACCACTCCACCTACTACACGAACCACTACAACACTAACCACTCCAACACTAACCACTTCCCCTACTACACGAACCACTACAACACTAACCACTACAACACTAACCACTCCATCTACTTCACCACCCACTACAACACTAACCACTCCAACACTAACCACTTCACCTACTACACGAACCACTTCAACACTAACCACTCCAACACCAACCACTACACCTACTACACGAACCACTACAACACTAACCACTCCAACACTAACCACTTCACCTACTACACGAACCACTACAACACTAACCACTCCAACACCAACCACTTCATCTACTACACCAACCACTACAACACTAACCACTCCAACACTAACCACTTCACCTACTACACCAACCACTACAACACTAACCACGTCAACACTAACCACTTCATCTACTACACGAACCACTACAACACTAACCACTCCAACACCAACCACTTCACCTACTACAACAACCACTACAACACTAACCACTCCAACACTAACCACTCCACCTACTACACCAACCACTACAACACTAACCACTCCAACACTAACCATTTCACCTACTACACGAACCACTACAGAACTAACCACTCCAACACTAACCACTTCACCTACTACACGAACCACTACAACACTAACCACTCCAACACCAACCTCTTCACCTACTACACGAACCACTACAACACTAACCACTCCAACACCAACCACTTCACCTACTACACGAACCACTACAACACTAACCACTCCAACACTAACCACTTCACCCACTACACCAACCACTACAACACTAACCACTCCAACACTAACCACTTCCCCTACTACACGAACCACTACAACATTAACCACTCCAACACTAACCACTTCACCTACTACACCAACCACTACAACACTAACCACTCCAACACTAACCACTTCACCTACTACACGAACCACTACAACACTAACCACTCCAACACTAACCACTTCGCCTACTACACGAACCACTACAACACTAACCACTCCAACACTAACCACTTCACCTACTACATGAACCACTACAACACTAACCACTCCAACACTGACCACTACAACACTAACCACTACACCTACTACACGAACCACTACAACACTAACCACTCCAACACCAACCACTCCTACACTAACCACTTCACCTACTACACCATCCACTACAACACTAACCACTCCAACACTAACCACTCCACCTACTACACGAACCACTACGACACCAACCACTGCAACACTAACCACTCCAACACTAACCACTTCACCTACTACACGAACCACGACAACACTAACCACTCCAACACCAACCACTACACGTACTACACGAACCACTACAACACTAACCACTCCAACACTAACCACTCCACCTACTACACCAACCACTACAACACTAACCACTCCAACACTAACCACTTCACCTACTACACGAACCACTACAACACTAACCACTCCAACACTAACAACTTCACCTACTACACGAACCACTACAACACTAACCACTCCAACACCAACCACTTCACCTACTACAGCAACCACTACAACACTAACCACTCCAACACTAACCACTTCCCCTACTGCACGAACCACTACAACATTAACCACTCCAACACTAACCACTTCACCTACTACACCAACCACTACAACACTAACCACTCCAACACTAACCACTTCCCCTACTACACGAACAACTGCAACATTAACCACTCCAACACCAACCACTACACCTACTACAACAACCACTACAACATTAACCACTACAACACTAACCACTTCATCTACTACACGAACCACTACAACACTAACCACTCCAACACTAACCACTTCACCTACTACACCATCCACTACAACACTAACCACTCCAACACTAACCACTTCACCTACTACCCCAACCATCACAACACTAACCACTCCAACACTAACCACTCCACCTACTACACCAACCACTACAACACTAACCACTCCAACACTAACCACTCCACCTACTACACCAACCACTACAACACTAACCACTCCAACACTAACCACTTCACCTACTACACGAACCACTACAACACTAACCACTCCAACACTAACCACTTCACCTACTACACGAACCACTACAACACTAACCACTCCAACACCAACCACTTCACCTACTACACGAACCACTACAACACTAACCACTCCAACACCAACCACTTCATCTACTACACGAACCACTACAACACTAACCACTCCAACTCTAACCACTTCACCTACTACACCAACCACTACAACACTAACCACACCAACACTAAACACTTCCCCTACTACACGAACCACTGCAACATTAACCACTCCAACACTAACCACTTCACCTACTACACCAACCACTACAACACTAACCACTCCAACACCAACCACTTCACCTACTACACGAACCACTACAACACTAACCACTCCAACACCAACCACCTCACCTACAACACGAACCACTACAACACTAACCACTCCAACACTAACCACTCCAACACTAACCACTTCATCTACTACACGAACCACTACAACACTAACCACTCCAACACTAACCACTTCACCTACTACACCGACCACTACAACACTAACCACTCCAACACCAACCACTTCACCTACTACACCAACCACTACACCACTAACCACTCCAACACCAACCACTTCACCTACTACACGAACCACTACAACACTAACCACTCCAACACTAACCACTTCACCTACTACTCGAACCACTACAACACTAACCACTCCAACACCAACCACTTCACCTACTACACGAACCACTACAACACTAACCACTCCAACACCAACCACTTCACCTACTACACGAACCACTACAACACTAACCACTCCAACACTAACCACTCCAACACTAACCACTTCTCCTACTACACCAACCACTACAACACTAACCACTCCAACACTAACCACTTCATCTACTACACCAACCACTACAACACTAACCAGTCCAACACTAACCACTTCATCTACTACACGAACCACTACAACACTAACCACTCCAACACTAACCACTCCAACACTAACCACTTCACCTACTACACCAACCACTACAACACTAACCACTCCAACACTAACCACTCCAACACTAACCACTTCACCTACTACACCAACCACTACAACACTAACCACTCCAATACTAACCACTCCTACACTAACCACTTCATCTACTACACCAACCACTACAACACCAACTGCTCCAACACTAACCACTCCAACACCAACCACTTCACCTACTACACCAACCACTACAACACTAACCACTCCAACACCAACCACTTCACCTACTACACCAACCACTACAACACTAACCACTCCCACACTAACCACTTCATCTACTCCACGAACCACTACAACACTAACCCCTCCAACACCAACCACTTCACCTACTACACCAACCACTACAACACTAACCACTCCAACACCAACCACTTCACCTACTACACGAACCACTACAGCACTAGCCACTCCAACACTAACCACTTCATGTACTACACCAACCACTACAACACTAACCACTCCAACACTAACCACTCCAACACCAACCACTTCACCTACTACACCAACCACTACAACACTTTCCACTCCAACACTAACCACTTCATCTACTACACCAACCACTACAACACTAACCACTCCAACACCAACCACTTCACCTACTACACCAACCACTACAACACTAACCACTCCAACACTAACCACTTCACCTACTGCACCAACCACTACGACACTAACCACTCCAACACCAACCACTTCACCTACTACACCAACCACTCCAACACTAACCACTCCAACACTAGCCACTTCACCTACTACTCCAACCACTACAACACTAACCACTCCAACACCAACCACTTCACCTACTACACCAACCACTACAACTCTAACCACTCCAACACCAACCACTTCACCTACTACACCAACCACTACAACACTATCCACTTCAACACTAACCACTTCACCTAATACACGAACCACTACAACACTAACCACTCCAACACCAACCACTTCACCTACTACACGAACCACTACAACACTAACCACTCCAACACCAACCACTTCACCTACTACACGAACCACTACAACACTAACCACTCCAACACTAACCACTTCATCTACTACACGAACCACTACAACACTAACCACTCCAACACCAACCACTTCACCTACTACACGAACCACTACAACACTAACCACTCCAACACTAACCACTTCATCTACTACACCTACCACTACAACACTAACCACTCCAACACTAACCACTCCAACACTAACCACTTCACCTTCTACACCAACCACTACAACACGAACCACTCCAACACTAACCACTCCAACACTAACCACTTCATCTACTACACGCACCACTCCAACACTAACCACTCCAACACTAACCACTTCACCTACTACACCAACCACTACAACACTAACCACTCCAACACCAACCACTTCACCTACTACACGAACCACTACAACACTAACCACTACAACACTAACCACTTCACCTACTACACCAACCACTACAACACTAACCACTCCAACACCAACCACTACAACACTAACCACTTAATCTACTACACGAACCACGACAACACTAACCACTCCAACACCAACCACTTCACCTACTACACCATCCACTACACCACTAACCACTTCACCTACTGCACCAACCACCACAACACTAACCACTCCAACACTAACCACTTCATCTACTACACGAACCACTTCAATACTAACCACTCCAACACCAACCACTTAATCTACTACACGGACCACGACAACACTAACCACTCCAACACCAACCACTTCACCTACTACACCAACCACTACAACACTAACCACTCCAACACCAACCACTTCACCTACTACACGAACCACTACAACACTAACCACTACAACACTAACCACTTCACCTACTACACCAACCACTACAACACTAACCACTCCAACACCAACCACTACAACACTAACCACTTCATCTACTACACGAACCACGACAACACTAACCACTCCAACACCAACCACTTCACCTACTACACCATCCACTACAACACTAACCACTTCACCTACTGCACCAACCACCACAACACTAACCACTCCAACACTAACCAGTTCATCTACTACACCAACCACTACAACACTAACCATTCCAACACTAACCACTTCGTCTACTACACCAACCACTCCAACACTAACCACTCCAACACCAACCACTACACCTACTACACCAACCACTACAACACTAACCACTCCAACACTAACCACTTCATCTACTACACCAACCACTACAACACTAACCACTGCAACACTAACCACTCCAACACCAACCACTTCACCTACTACACCAACCACTACAACACTAACCACCCCAACACCAACCACTTCACCTACTACACCAACCACTACAACACTAACCACTCCAACACTAACCACTTCATCTACTACACGAACCACTACAACACTAACCGCTCCAACACCAACCACTTCACCTTCTACACCAACCACTACAACACTAACCACTCCTACACCAACCACTTCACCTACTACACCAACCACTACAACACTAACCACTCCAACACTAACCACTTCATCTACTACACCAACCACTACAACACAAACCACTCCAACACTAACCACTCCAACACCAACCACTTCACCTACTACACCAACCACTACAACACTAACCACTCCAACACTAACCACTTCACCTACTACACCAACCACTACAACACTAACCACTCCAACACCAACCACTTCACCTACTATACCAACCACTACAACACTAACCACTCCAACACGAACCACTTCACCTACTACACCAACCACTACAACACTAACCACTCCAACACCAACCACTTCACCTACTACACGAACCACTACAACACTAACCACTACAACACTAACCACTTCACCTACTACACCAACCACTACAACACTAACCACTCCAACACCAACCACTACAACACTAACCACTTCATCTACTGCACTAACCACGACAACACTAACCACTCCAACACCAACCACTTCACCTACTACACCAACCACTACAACACTAACCACTTCACCTACTGCACCAACCACTACAACACTAACCACTCCAACACTAACCACTTCATCTACTACACCAACCACTACAACACTAACCAATCCAACACTAACCACTTCATCTGCTACACGAACCACTACAACACTAACCACTCCAACACAAACCACTTCACCTACTACACCGACCAGTACAACACTAACCACTCCAACACTAACCACTTCACCTACTACACCAACCACTACAACACCAACCACTACAACACCAACCACTTCATCTACTACACTAACCACTACAACACTAACCACTCCAACACCAACCACTTCACCTACTACACCAACCACTACAACACTAACCACTCCAACACCAACCATTTCACCTACTACACCAACCACTGCAACACTAACCACTCCAACACCAATCACTTCATCTACTACACCAACCACTACAACACTAACCACTCCAACACCAACCACTTCACCTACTACACCAACCACTACAACACTAACCACTCCAACACCAACCACTTCACCTACTACACCAACCACTACAACACTAACCACTCCAACACTAACCACTACACCTACTACACCAACCACTGCAACACTAACCACTCCAACACTAACCACTTCACCTACTGCACCAACCACTACAACACTAACCACTCCAACACTTACCACTTCACCTACTACACGAACCACTACAACACTAACCACTCCAACACTAACCACTGCAGCACTTACCACTCCAACACTAACCACTTCATCTACTACACGAACCACTACAACACTAACCACTACAACACTAACCACTTCACCTACTACACCAACCACTACAACACTAACCACTCCAACACTAACCACTTCACCTACTACACCAACCACTACAACACTAACCTCTCCAACACTAACCACTTCATCTACTACACCAACCACTACAACACTAACCACTCCAACACTAACCACTTCACCTACTACACCAACCACTACAACACTAACCACTCCAACACTAACCACTTCACCTACTACACCAACCACTACAACACTAACCACTCCAACACTAACCACTTCACCTACTACACCAACCACTACAACACTAACCACTCCAACACCAACCACTACACCTACTACACCAACCACTACAACACTAACCACTACAACCCTAACCACTTCACCTACTACACGAACCACTACAACACTATCCACTCCAACACAAACCACTTCACCTACTGCACGAACCACTACAACACTAACCACTCCAACACCAACCACTTCACCCACTACACCAACCACTACAACACTAACCATTACAACACTAACCACTTCACCTACTACACGAACCACTACAACACTAACCACTCCAACACTAACCACTTCACCTACTGCACGAACCACTACAACACTAACCACTCCAATACCAACCACTTCCCCTACTACACGAACCACTACAACATTAACCACTCCAACAACAACCACTTCATCTACTACACGAACCACTACAACACTAACCACTCCAACCCTATCCACTTCACCTACTACACCAACCACTACAACACTAACCACTCCAACACTAACCACTTCACCTACTACACCAACCACTACAACACTAACCACTCCAACACTAACCACTACACCTACTACACCAACCACTACAACACTAACCACTCCAACACAAACCACTTCACCTACTACACCAACCACTACAACACTAACCACTCCAACACTAACCACTTCACCTACTACACCAACCACTACAACACTAACCACTCCAACACAAACCACTTCACCTACTACACCAACCACTACAACACTAACCACTCCAACACTAACCACTTCACCTACTACACCAACCACTACAACACTAACCACTCCAACACTAACCTCTTCACCTACTACACGAACCACTACAACACTAACCACTCCAACACTAACCACTTCACCTACTACACGAACCACTACAACACTAACCACTCCAACACCAACCACTTCACCTACTACACGAACCACTATAACACTAACCACTCCAACACCAACCACTTCACCTACTACACCAACCACTACAACACTAACCACTACAACACTAACCTCTTCATCTACTACACGAACTACTACAACACTAACCACTCCAACACTAACCACTTCACCTACCACACGAACCACTACAACACTAACCACTCCAACACTAACCACTCCAGCACTAACCACTCCAACACTAACCTCTTCATCTACTACACCAACCACTACAACACTAACCACTCCAACACCAACCACTTCACCTACTACACCAACCACTACAACACTAACCACTACAACACTAACCTCTTCATCTACTACACGAACCACTACAACACTAACCACTCCAACACTAACCATTTCACCTACCACACGAACCACTACAACACTAACCACTCCAACACTAACCACTACAACACTAACCACTACAACACTAACCTCTTCATCTACTACACCAACCACTACAACACTAACCACTACAACGCTAATCACTTCATCTACTACACGAACCACTACAACACTAACCACTACAACACTAACCACTTCACCTACTACACCAACCACTACAACACTAACCACTCCAACACTAACCACTTCACCTACTACAAGAACCACTACAACACTAAACACTCCAACACCAACCACTTCACCTACTACATCAACCACTACAACACTAACCACTCCAACACTAACCACTCCAACACCAACCACTTCACCTACTACACCAACCACTAGAACACTAACCACTCCAACACTAAACACTTCATCTGCTACACGAACCACTACAACACTAACCACTCCAACACTAACCACTTCACCTACTACATGAACCACTACAACACTA
Source organism: Pictodentalium vernedei (assembly GCA_031216915.1). NCBI lineage: Eukaryota > Metazoa > Mollusca > Scaphopoda > Dentaliida > Dentaliidae > Pictodentalium > Pictodentalium vernedei. Next base: position 874,719,079 of record CM062296.1, on the reverse strand, counting down.
ACCACTCCAACACTAACCACTTCACCTACTACACCAACCACTACAACACTAACCACTCCAACACCAACCACTACAACACTAACCACTCCAACACCAACCACTGCACCTACTACATGAACCACTACAACACTAACCACTCCAAACACTAACCACTACAACACTAACCACTCCAACACCAACCGCTACACCTACTACACGAACCACTACAACACTAACCACTCCAAACACTAACCACTACAACACTAACCACTCCAACACCAACCACTACACCTACTACATGAACCACTACAACACTAACCACTCCAACACTAACCACTACACCTACTACACCAACCACTACAACACTAACCACTCCAACACTAACCACTACACCTACTACACCAACCACTACAACACTAACCACTCCAACACCAACCACTTCACCTACTACACCAACCACTACAACACTAACCACTCCAACACTAACCACTACACCTACTACACGAACCACTACAACACTAACCACTCCAACACCAACCACTTCACCTACTACACCAACCACTACAACACTAACCACTCCAACACCAACCACTTCACCTACTACACCAACCACTACAACACTAACCACTCCAACACTAACCACTTCACCTACTACACGAACCACTACAACACTAACCACTACAACACTAACCACTACAACACTAACCACTACAACACTAATCACTCCAACACTAACCACTACACCTACTACACGAACCACTACAACACTAACCACTCCAACACTAACCACTACACCTACTGCACGAACCACTACAACACTAACCACTCCAACACTAACCACTACATCTACTACACCAACCACTACAACACTAACCACTCCAACACTAACCACTTCACCTACTACACGAACCACTACAACACTAACCACTACAACACTAACCACTTCACCTACTACACCAACCACTACAACACTAACCACTCCAACACTAACCACTACACCTACTACACGAACCACTTCAACACTAACCACTACACCTACTGCACGAACCACTACAACACTAACCACTCCAACACCAACCACTTCATCTACTACACGAACCACTACAACACTAACCACTCCAACACCAACCACTTCACCTACTACACCAACCACTACAACACTAACCACTCCAACACTAACCACTCCAACACTAACCACTCCAACACTAACCACTTCATCTACTACACCAACCACTACAACACTAACCACTCCAACACCAACCACTCCAACACTAACCACTCCAACACTAACCACTCCAACACTATCCACTTCACCTACTGCACTAACCACTCCAACACTAACCAGTACAACTCTAACCACTCCAACACTAACCACTACAACACTAACCACTCCAACACCGACCACTTCACCTACTGCACAAACCACTATATAACTAACCACTCCAACACCAACCACTTCACCGACTACACGACCCACTGCAACACTAACCACTCCAACACCACGAATCACTACAACACTAACCACTCCGACACTAATCACTTCACCTTCTACACGAACCACTACAACACTAACCACTCCAACACCAACCACTTTATCTACTACACGAATCACTACAACACTAACCACTCCAACACCAACCACTTCACCGACTACACGACCCACTGCAACACTAACCACTCCAACACCAACCACTACACCTACTACACGAACCACTACAACACTAACTAGTCCAAAACTAAACACTTCACCTACTACACGAACCACTACAACACTAACCACTCCAACACTAACCACTTCACCTACTACACGAACCACTACAACACTAACCACTTCAACACCAACCACTTCCCCTACTACAGGAACCACTACAACACTAACAACTGCAACTTAGGCGAAGGTTATCGGGTCCATTTTTACCAGTAAAAGAGAAAATGCGTAAGACCATAATCGAGCATGCACCACACCACAACTGGGATCCCCTTGGCTTTCATGCGCTGCCTTTGGAATGTAATATAAACATACATTTGCTCGGCTCGGTGGTAGAAACTGCCATGAAAGCGGGCCAGAAACCTTGTCAATCTAAACACGTAAGAATGGTCTTCTCTGCTAATAGTTAAACATGAAATCATTGTTTGCATGATGCTTCATTTCCATTGCATAATGCAGTTTATTGTCTAATGCGTTGTTGTGTGTGTTTGTTTTGTTGTATTAAGGTGGATTCACACGGTCAAGAAATTGCACCAATAAATTGCATCAACATATTACGCAAATATTTTTGTTTTCACATCCAAAAATTGTAGGTTCAATATTACACTTGTAATCACATTGATTGGCTGAGAAGAAAAGTTTCAGTTGCAATATTATTATGAACTTGGAGAAAACAGCGACAGGTTCTAATTTTTTTCAATAAATTGCATAAATAAATTGATGCAATAAATCCATTTTACATGCGGTTGAAATAAATTGCACGCAAGAAATTGCAGAAAATATTGCAATTCTGGACCTAAAGCTAGAAAGACCTTTAGCCCGCAGCCTAAGCCCACAACTGACAACACGTACTGTTACAAACAAAGTCTTGTAATGATATTGACGTGGTTGTCTCTTGGGGTTAACCCTGAATATAGCATACCTGATTTTATATTCATTCAGTCAAAATGGATATTTATGACAAAGGGATCTGCAGACATCATACTCTTAGAAAGGCGAATAACCGCCGCACCCACCTCCAAACTTTGTGACGCTCCTTACATAAATATAACGAGACTCCAAGTCTTTATAACGAAATAGTTTCTCAGTATCCTGGAACCTCAGCGAAAAACGTCCCCCCCCCCCCCCCCCCCACACACACACACTCACAAGATGGGGTCAAGTTAATCAATGAGATAACTCCTAACGATGACGCTTTCACTTCATCAAAAGCTTGCCTTGCTCGAAAACTGATAACTTTGTATATGAACTTTCAAATCTCGGGACCTGGTTTTTTTTGTCAGTAATAACTAAAAAAACGTTGTAAATATAGAATATACCCATAGTAGCTTGGTGTACCAAATGTTCACCATGAGTGGTGTTAACCGCGAGCCTTTGGTGCGCGGTTAACACCACTTCACCACGAGTTGTGAACATTTGGCACACCAAGCTACTTTGGGCATATTTTATTTATACCATGATCGTCCGATTTTTTTATTTTTTTTTTATTAGGGTTTAACGACACATTAACAGCCAGGGTCATACCATGTCGGAGACAGTTTTACGGGTGGAGGAAGCCGGAGTACCCGGAGAGAACCACCGAACAACGACGAGCAGCTGCCAGCTCTCCAACATCGTAACTCTGAACTCTGCACCGCGGCAGAGGCAGGGTTAGATTGGTTGAAGACATGCGCACCATCGACGTGCAGTACGCCTTAGTACACAGCATCATCGTGCCCCCTTACAGGCAGTCGGGGTTAAGTGCCTTGCCCAAGGACACAACGCAAGAGTGCGAATCAGTCGCTGAAATGGTCACCCATCCAACTACTAACCGCGCTCGACGTTGCTTAACTTCGGTGATCTGACGAGAACCGGTTACCGCGACACCACCGCCCCCCTCCCCCCGCCCCCGTCAGATTATTAAGAGTCGCTATTACTTTCTCTCGATTTTACTGAGCAGTAGACGTACATAAGTGCGAATCTGTTTTTGTTTATATGAGCACCGGTGGGCGAAACTTCCGCTGTTAATTTTATCGCCGAAACGAAATGAAAAAGAAACGCGCAATCACGGGGTCTTTTTCATTTTAATAAGAATAATAACATACTATTTTGAGTTATGGATGCTTTATTAACATGAGAGAACGCATGTTTGATAATTTTTGGTATCCTCTGATGTACAGTACGTGGAGAGTGTATTATCACTAAAACACCCGCAGAGTCGAGATTCCGCCCAGCCAATAATTGCAAATTTGTTGCAAAGCATAACCAGTACAAGCAAAGTTTCAGCCAATGGACCTCCGGGATATGTACAAAATTTGAAAGTTATACCTTGGGTGATGACTCCACTCCGCGGGTGATTTAGTTACAATCCACTCTCCACGTACTGTAACTCATTCAAAACGTAATAAATAATTGCCGCTTTCATTTCACCCTTCGCGAGACGACGAGCGATACATTTTGATAAGTTTGCTTTCAGGTCGAGGTCACCAAAGGTCAACTTGGATGTAGATCCACTACAGGTGTAAATTTTAACCATTGAAATCCCATTGTTGCCGTGTTCACTATGGTTTGTGTCTAAAGCTAAAATTTATGTCATAGGCTTTTTGTATATAGTAGAATAGGTAATCATGATTTATACCATGATTACCTATTCTACTGTGTATGAAAAGCCTATGACATAAATTTTAGCTTTACACACCAACCGTGGTGAACACGCCAGCAATGTGATTTCAGTGGTAAAATTTTTCACCTACAGTGGAACTACATCCAAGTTGACCTTTGGTGACGGCGACCTCGATGCGAACTTGTCTAAATTTATCGCACGTCGCCTCGCGAAGAGTGAAATGAAAGCGGCAATTATTTATTACGTTTTTAAATGAGTTTACCCCCATAAAACACCAAAAATTAACAAACACGCAATGTCTCATGTTAATAAAGCATCCATAACTCAAAATAGTATGTTGTTAAGTTATTAAAATGAAAAAGACCCTGTTTCTTTTTTTGTTTCGTTTCGTTTATAAAATTTACAGCGAAAGTACCGCCCACCGATGCTCACGTAAACAAAAACAAATTCGCACGTATGTACGTCTGGTGCTCAGTAAAATCTAGAAAAAATAATAGCGACTCTTAATAATCTGACGATCATGGTATAAATAAAATATAACCAAAGTAGCTTGGTGTACCAAATGTTCACCACTCGTGGTGAACATTTGGTACACCAAGCTACTATGGGTATATTCTATATATAAATATCCAATTTGCATTGCCACAAAAATGTGCACATTTTTAACATATTTATTTTTCGCAGACATCAAAGTACATTGTTTAACTGGTTGAAGGCTAGATAATTTTTGGTGGCCTGAATTTGTTATTCAGACTTTGTTTTATTATAAATTATCGGAGAGTGCCCATAGGCACTCGCCAGTAATTTGCAATAGAACAAATTTATATAAACAAAATATTATTTGTATTTGAATGAGTATGGAACAGGGGGCAAGGAAAATATCGGCTTTTGCTATGGCACCCTCATTTTTTTGAAAGCCCTGATAGTGGCTTCTAGCACACAACCAGTTAAAAGCGAGAGGAGACTGTGAGGCGTTGGAAAACTAAAAATCTTCGAGAATTTGTTTTGGTCCTTGTTAAACATTGTTTATTTTTAGCAACTCCCCCTCCCCAGATGACGGAGATGGAGACACTTTTCAACATGTGACCGATGAGCGCTTCAGTCAGTGGCGTAATCAAAGGGGCCTGGGGGGATATCCCCCTCCCCCCTAGATATTACAGTGGTCTCCCTCAAAATGGAAAAATTAAAGCACTAAATAACACCAGATTCACTCTCAGGGCATTATATTTTCAAAATTTTCTCGGGGGACCCACCGACCCCTAACCAATGGGAGGAGGGTACCTTAGGCCTGAAGTGGGGGGTATGGCCTTCTCCATTTGTGGGAGTTCGGGGGAGTCCCCGAACTCCCACCAATGGGGGGGGGGGCATACCCACCCCACCTCAGGCCTATGGCCTTGAGATATGCCTGTGGCATATATCGACCTGGCAACCCCCCTCCCCCCCCCCCCCAAAAAAAAAAGAAAAATTATGACCCTCTCAACAGAAAATCCTAGCTACGCCCCTGGCTCCAGCAGTCTAGTTGTATAGAGATGAGGGATTTCATCTCGATGGTACTTCATTCCATCGGTGCTTCAGCAGCGCTTCATTCCTGTTAATCCTTCAGTCCCCAAACAACCACCTGACACATTTGTACTGCTTTGAAAATCTGCTTTGAAATGTTGCCCCAAGTTTATTCCTCATTAAAAACTCCACCGGTACTCAAAAGTTGGAAATTTCCCACAGGGTGCTGGTGGGATTTTTCCAACCATACCTAAAATTTGGCCCAAATATGGAGTTTTTAGACGGAAACGTAGTGAAAAGTCTCCAAATATTCATTGAAAAGTGATACCCCCCCCCCCCCCCCCCCCCCCCCCCCCCCCACTGATTTGTAGTTTGAATTGTGACTACCGAGAGCGTAAGTTGGATAACTAACAGTTAAGTGGGGTGTATAAGCGGAATTCTGCATCATTAATTGATAATGGAAGTTCCCACTTGTTAGGAATTATGTGGTGGTAGTCGGAATTCTGCCTGCCAGGGTTGTGCAATTGGAAATGTAGAAGTGGAGCTACCCCCCCCCCCCCCCCCGCGCCACATCCGAGACCCCTCAGCAAGGTTCCTGGAAAATTGTCACAGTAGATCCTCCAGGCAAGTCATTTTTTAAAGTGTGTCTTATTTCTCTTCATACCACTATGTTCTCGATTTCAGCAGTGGGTGGGTGGTTTGCTGTCCGGGGGGGGGGGGGGGGTGGTCTATTGGTGGGGAGGGTTGGGTGGGTATTGGGTGTGTGTGTGTCGGGGGTCGCTGCATTACCATTCTGAGGTACAGTTTGTGCTAAAGCTAAATAACACATTTTATCACGACTACTACACGTGTATATTCTATTTATCCACAAATAAATTACTAAGGAGTTTTTACTTTTTTAACCCTTTACCAAACATGAAAAGCAGACGACACTTGCAGAAAAAATTCTTGAATAACTAATTTCTTTTTTCATTTTTTGTCTCAAAAACATAAGTTATGACCCCTCGTTGGAACGAGCTCAACGAGCTCGTTCCAGCGAGGGGTCATAACCTATGTTTTTGAGACAAAAAATGAAAAAATAATGAAAATTAATTGGCGATTTTTGAGAATAGCGCTGACGGCTTTGACCGTTACGTTAGGTAAAGGGTTAACTACAGTCCCCATCGACACTAATATTCCAACTAGAAATATATTATCAGTCGGTACCTGTACCTTCACAGTCCGGACAAAACAGGTTTATACCCCCCCCCCCCCCCCCCCCCCCACCACCACCACCACCACCCCCAAACTCAACTGATCATCTCCACACCACCCCTCGGGATAACAGTGATATTATTCATACTGTATATGAGGATTCGAGGAGGTTTCAACATAATTGTGTGGGTATCAATATTATTCAGATATGTATCAAGTCTGGAAACCGAAAAATAGTTCCAGCATACGCATGGGTCCAAGTGAATTTCTTGAAAACATTTTTTTACAGAAATAAAATTCAGCAAAACATTCGCATGTACAGTGTGTGCGTGGGTAGTTGGTTATCGCTGAAACACTGACTGAGAGGAGTTTTTACTCATGTGAAAAAGAACATGAGGCCTCGAGAGGTCTGAAGCAATCACCCGACAAAGGCCGTGGAAAGGGTGGGGGCCCGGGTGAGTAACCGGGTTTGGCCCAGTAGTCCAGGATTCTTGGGTTAGCCCTGCCCCCTCCTGCAGTCCAAATATGGCCTGAAAGACTGTATTTTAATTTTTTTGCTTGGTACGTCCTTTTTAATTTTTTTTAGCACTAGCACATACTAAAACTTTAATTTAAGCGACGTTGACGTCCGATTGTCACCGCAACGCCCCCCCCCCCCCCCACCCCACCCCACCAAAGTTATTTGCATTTTCAGATATGGTTTTTATTGGAGAGTATATTTCAAAAATTTTGAGATGGAAAGTTGAATAGGGTGTTGGATATTAAGCTTTAGGACTAATGAAAAAGACTTCAATGTGAAGTTATTTTGGGTATAGGTTGAACTATGAAATTGTGACAACTCAGTTTTATAGAAACATCATCAAGGTTATATATAATGTACGGAATTTTATAGCCGTATGTATTACTTATAGAAAGCTATGTATGTTAGAAAATCAGCGTTTTGGTTTTTTCCGTTTGTTTTTTTTCCCATCGTTTCCCTTCGGAAAATAGATACTTGTTTGAAACAGATTAACGCGATTCTGTAAAAATATGAACGGCAGCATTAAAAAAAGCAAAGGTGGTTTTACAGAACTCTGAAATAGCATTGGGCAAGTTTTGGCAAAGTACTGGGAATTATTGTGCAATATGGGTAGCATTAGGCAGTATTGGGTAGTATTTTGGTGGGTACTTGGCTGTTTGGGAAAGCATTATCATTTAATAGGTATTGGGTGGTGTGGGGGTAAGTATGGTGTTTTATTGTACGCTAAAGGATAGATTATCGAAAAAATTGCGGAAAGATAGAAATCGTATCCCCCACTGTGAAGATATAGAAGTTTTCACTTTCACAGTATCAATCAAAATGGCGACTTTCAAAGCATCACTTCAAGGTGAATACGAGTCAAATTATCACTGGGCATGATCAATTTGTTCTAAAAACGTATAATTAAATGAATATCTAGTGTTTTTGAGTGGATATCGATCATTTCCAGCAATAATTCAACACGTATTCACCTTGAATTGATGCATGAAGCCCGCCAGGTGAATAAGATCGGAAGACGCGACTTGTTCTGAGAATCGACCAAATCACTTCCGCGTATCAATGCGCATCAGCTGTTTACTTTCATGCATCAAGTAAAGGTTGAAACGAGTGGAATTATCGATAGGAATGATCAGATTCTTATAAAAAGCATGTAATAAAAAGAAAATCTAGGGTTTTTGAGTGGATACCGAAAATTATCTCACTCGTGGCCGAAACAAATGTTTATCATCTATGTATTGGGTATGTATTGGCAGGGACGTGGCTAGAAGTTTCCGATTGGGGTGGGGTGTAGGGTCGTGAATTTCCAACTGGGGGATGTGCTGGACCCCCCCCCCCCCCCCCGCCCCCGGCCCCTCCGCCAGTTGGAAATTCACTACCGAGAAACATTTTGAAAATGAAGCCATGAAAAGGGGCATAAAATTGATTCTAGTAATTGAAATGCCAACACATTTATGATAGAATTATCAGGTTATTATTATTTTTTTTTCTGGGAATTGTATATGTGCTAAACAAATGCTCAAGCTTAGAACGTTGAACAATTCACACTGTCCTAACATTAAATCAGCTCTTATGCAGGAATGATCAGTTTTCGATGTTTCATCATTTTGTAACTGTGAATGATGGAATTAACTCAGGGTAACAATTTTACGTGATGTGATTTTCTTGAAGTGCATTTCGAGGGTTTTTTTTATTATGATAAGTAAACGTACTATAGATATCTCGTGCCGATTGACATCATACATACTTATGAAGCTCGATATTGCGTACACTGTAGTTGTAAATAGTAACAGTTATAATTTTGTTCCGATTTGAAACCGAGTTGGAATTTTGGGAAGTATCGCCAAAGAAGCTCTAAAATCCAGGTAGATGGAATTTCCAACTACTCATGACTTGCCCTCCGAATTTCCAACTATAGGAAATTTTGCCCCCCCCCCCCCCCCACCCCACCCCTTGTCGCCACGTCCCTGTGTATTGGGTAGTATGGGGTAAGCAGTGGTATACTCTAAAATTATTGGGGTTAAACATCAACCCTAATCAACTGGGTTGAGTGAATATGAACCCAATTGGGATAATTTTGAACCCAAATGATTTTAGAGTGTAGTAATGGGTAGTATGGGTTAGTATTGGGTACATGGACGCGCCGGGTAGAATGGGTATCATAAGGTGAATTTTTTCC